>JBBMHQ010099528.1:0-10013 GCA_037834295.1 Postelsia palmaeformis
ATCTCCCCCCCCCCCGGCTCCCCCGTCCGCCTTACTCTCTTCGCTCTCCCCGCTCTTCCCGCTCCCCCCGCTCCCCCCGCTCCCCCCGCTCCCCCAGCTCCCATTCGTTTCGAAAATGAAGCGAGAAGCGTATCAAAAACGTGGAGGCAAACCTTGCGTCGATATAATATGAAGCGAGACTCATGTTAAACGTGTGGTATAATGAGGACGGCGGCTGCGAACATCACCAACCATCACTCTTTCCATTGAGCGACCACTCAATATATATGAACGTACGTTGTCGTCATAGCTTGGACAAGCACAACTAACTACCTGGTACAGCAGTAGCATGCGGGCACCGTCGTGTGTGTAGCGGGGGGTAGGGGCGGAAAAGAGCCCGCACAGTGCGCCCCAGATCTATCTGATGCATAATATGTATGTATATACAAGCAGGGAGGAAGCAAACAGGAGGAAGAAATGGCGGGTAGATACTTTGTCGTACGAGTATAACGCACGGGTACATATACTATTCGGGTAAGATATACCAGGTACACTCCACAGATGTAGATGTGGTAGGGACGCAGGAACGAAAAACGAAGAAGGGTTACCCGTTCACAGAATCTAGATGTATGAATACCCTGTATAAAGCCGCTGTACGCGGACGCGTTGCTGCTCTCGCCCTCAAGAAAACGACACCATCCACGCACGAGTACAGGTACTCGTATATATAATAAGTGCCTGGTGTGGTTATTACGTTGCGATGGTGGCAATAAGTTGTGGCGCCTTTAAGACAACCAACGCGTCACCCCCGCCGACCTTTCACAGCATTTATTTGTTGTTGTTGTTGTTGTTGTTGTTGTTGTTGTTGTTGTTGTTGTTGTTGTTGTTGTTGTTGTTGTCGTTGCTGCTGCTGCTGCTGTTGTTGTTGTTGTTGTTGTTGTTGTTTTCGTTGTTTTCTTTGTTGCTGTTGTTGTTGTTGTTGTTGTCGTTGTTGTTGTTGTTGTTGTTGTCGTTGTTGTTGTCTTCAAATTAAATCGTCCTTTCTACCCAGCTTCATTAGTACACCCAGTGTGTCCGTACTGAATCCTTTTATCCTATTAATAGAGAGATACCTGGTACTGATTCTTCTGTGGTCACAGACTACTACTGTGAGAACTGCAAACAAAAATCGAAAATTCAAGTGTCAAGCAAGTGAAATGCCAGCGTACCCGGTACGAGAACACAACAACACAAGCAAGACACACTACTACTGTTACTGGGGGCCACAGCAAATAGGATCAAATACATAGGGAAACACGTGGTAGGTTTTTGTCTGTACCGTAGGTTCTGTTTGATAGGGTGCGTGCCTCGTAAAAGAATAGTGTGTGCCAGGCACCAGGTATAACAGAAGATACGCGTACATATTCCATATGATACGACGTGCAAGTACTGTTTATACAAGTAAGTGTGTACCTATTGTATGGGGTATATGTATCAAAATGTACCGCAATTCACCGCTTCCTACGTTTTGTTTTTGTTTTGTTTTGTTTTTTCATTTCAGACTTTAGTTTCTCTGGCTTTTACTGTCTTTTTTTTGTTCTTATTTTTCCTGCCTTGCTTGTGTTGTTGTGTTCTCGTACCGGATACGCTGGCATTTCACTTGCTTGACACTTGAATTTTTGATTTTTTGTAGGTCTCCTCTGCTGTCTCACAGTCTGTGACCACAGAATCATTATCTCTCTAGGGTAAGGAATCAGGACGGACACTGGGTGTACTGATGAAGTTGGGTAGAAAGGACGATTTAATGTCAAGACAACAACAACAACATTTTCTATTTACGGGGGGCGCTCATTGTGAATAAGACTCAATATTGTTGGTAAAAATAGCAAAACATATATCTATATTGTATGTACCGTGGGTCCCCCCCGTAGTTGGCAGTTGTTTCGTATTAATAGGGTGAGCCGCTCTTACTATAATAGCGAATACCGCGCGAGATATCTACCAGGCGAGGGGGTGCCAGGTACCCCGTGAGTAGAGATTTACATGAACATGCGTTTCGTGAAGGCGCTATTTCCTACTTACTGAGGTAAAATGCCCAGCCCAGGGAAATAACCCTTGCAACACTCTCCCCCACTCTGAACGGCGGGCGCTTTGGGGCGTCGGTACCGTGTATGGCCGTAGTACGCTGGCCTCTACCCGCTTCGTTTCACGACGTATACCTGGGGAAAACCAGGGAAATACCTGGTACAAGGTATATATATATATATATATATATATATATGTTGTTAGTAGTACACGCCAAGTATGTCTGCAGGGACCCCGCATGCGGAAGCAAGCGTTCGAAGTGAGATTCGAACCTGCCGTACCCTACTCGACGGAGTCAAATACATGTGAGGTGTTACCTACTACATACAGTAAGTAGTAGGAAGCTTTAGGGAGGGAGGGGGGAAATACCGATCGATTCCCAGCCCAGGGTACAATCTTTTCGATTAAGTGGTATCATACTATCGAGTGAGGCGCAAGATATGTTGACCAGGCACTACGCCCCTGATACCCTATATCTGATACCTGATACCTTGTACCTGATACCTGGTACCTGGTGTACGATATGCGTGTATCGTATGAACCACATATTAATATATAATGCCGTTATACAGGAAGCGGCACACCAGGTATACCATAAAATTATTATTATTATCTTTGCCATCCGACAATGTGTAGCATGAGCTTCAACGTTGATCACTCATAACATTCCCGAAAGCAGAAAACCACTCAAACAAAGGAAACCTATGCATAAAGTCCAACTTCCTTCTATTAATATGTCTACTTCCCACTAAGCTTTATCCACAATACTCCATCTGCTGTCCTTGCGCTCTCTTTCTTCTCACCATATAATCGGGTTAGCCGCCACAGGTCCTACCGAATAATTGCGCTTGCGGGCAACAAACACCTTATCGCCGGGCGGATTTCCAACATAATTTTCTCAGCAACCGTTAACGGGAAGAGAGAGAGAGAGAGAGAGAGATAGAGATAGAGAGAGAGAGAAAGAGAGAGAGAGAGAGAGCATGGAGAAAGAGAGAGCATGGAGAGAGAGAGAGAGCATGGAGAGAGAGAGAGGAAGAGAGAGCATGGAGAGAGAGAGAGAGAGAGATAGAGAGAGAGAGAAAGAGAGAGAGAGAGAGAGAAAGAGAAAGAGAGAGAGAATGGAGAGGGGAATGGACATGGAAATAATGAATGGATATATTTCGACGAGGCCTTCCATACAACCGACTCTTCTCGTTTTCGTGTGTGGTCCTTTCCCCCCACCGTGTTTTCGAGATAATGGCCCCCGGAATTTGCTCGGGGGGGGGGGGTTCGGGGGTGCGTTACCTTGTGTATTATATCGATATACCAGGTATATACTACTGGTACGACGGTGATGCCAGTAGTGCTGCTGTTGTTGTAGTGTTCTGGGTATAACGCTTTTAATGTAATTAATGTCGGTATTGGGATTCTGAATAGTCGTCATACCACGCGGCGATGGTAGCATTCTTGCTAATAGTGTAATATTTCTGTTGATAGTGGTATCACTGCGGTTGTATTGATATTTTTTACTATTAATAGTAATACTACACTTCGAACTAATAATATCAACACCTTTGCGCGTCGGAACATATGCGCGTAGCAGTTATGAACCAGCCGTTTGATGGACAGCGGATTTTCGGTATAAATGCTTCTGAGGGGGTGCTTGAAGGAGGGGAGTGGTCGTTTTTCTGATGGATAAGATGGAGGGATGCTAGTTGTAGTCGTCATGAGCGTGACATCAGTTTTGGAACGTCGCATGATACTGCCGTGCTTTTGTTCTGGAGAGTTCTTCATTTTCTGTCGTCTTTTTTCAGAATAACACTATTAATACACATTATTGGATGGCAAGCATGATGACAATACACCATAGAAATACTCTTCGTCGTTGGCCACTACGCCTCAATAAAATCAATACAGCAGTACGATTACACTCATACGTACGCGTCATACGTATCATACGCATCGCAACCCCCCTCCCCCCCCTGTTCCAACCCTGGGGTGACGCGTCCCACAATAATGGGAGAACATCTCCGCCAGACTGTCTTCTGGATGATGAGGTTCCTTAAGGGCCCATCTTTACGGGAAACTTTGTTGTGATTTTCTGTTTTTTTTTCGGATTTTATTCGCATCTGATTGGCCAAAGAGTGTACGATCAAGCAGGTGAACTAAAAATATATATATATTTGAGGGAAAAGTCTTTTTGGGACATTTTTTCGTGTGTTTTTTCAAATTTTCAATTCGAAATTTGGGAGTTAACATTCCTCGGTCTTGACGTAGCATGTTCATGGTCGGTCAACACACTCGGTGCAGTCTGGGGGGACTCTTGGCTCCTTCGGTGACCACGATCGAGGCGATAAAACGCGAACCTCAGTGGGAGAGGACCGGGGCAATAGCCGCGCCCACGACCACACACCATAGCACATCGCACCCCGGCGGTGGCGCCTCAAAAGTAATCATGGCGGCCGCAATCCCAATTTTCCGGCTTGCTCGATCGGCAAACAATCGCAAAAACCGAACAAACAAGCAAAACAACGGAGGATACGCTCGAGACCTCGATAGCCGCATCACCGCTGCTGTTCCGTACGTGGCGTTTGAGGGCTTGCTCCGCCAACCCCAGACACCCTGAGGGTGATGGCTTCCTATCCTGCGCGACCGGAAAAAAAAGAGGCTGGCGGCGGCGCGCTGATTGACACTAAATATTTTCTTCCATGTAGCGTCTCGTTATGATAGGCCCTAACCCAAAATCGTCGGAATGCCAACAATCTGGCTTCGAAAATGACTTTTTCGTATACTATCCATCGAGGTACATTTTTTTTTTTTTTCTGAAGCCAGTTTTCGGGCGAGGTACGGAGCTCCGTAGAGTCAAGTGAGGAGCCTCTGAAACATTAGGGTGAAAACCTATCTGTCGCAGAATGCCGCCTGTCCCACACCAGTCACGAGGGTGTTAATTATTAACCCTCGAGGGCAAATTGTGCAGTCAGTTTCGTCTTGGGGGTGTATAAGCTTCGAGGACCGCAGTCACGTGGTGGGGACAAACAAGTCAAATTCCAAGTAGTTTGTCCCCCAAACGGGACCGCAGCACTGTTAGGGTTCTTGTAAGATCACAGCAGGCGGGGCATTTTGTACCCCTGGACAGGTTGGTTTGTATCTTAAGTCGGTACCCACTCACATGTGTGTGTTGTTTGATTAGAGGTAGACGGAGAGCAGGCTTACTCCTTTCGGGCACGGCGGAGACTGAGACCAAAAACTCGTGCGTCTCTAAGAACCCCCCTGTGGCTTTCCATCTAGATACCCTTTAAAGTGCTACAAATACGACAAATACGATCCGAGGGCCTGAACCCGGGTAATTACCGGGCTTTCAACCTCACTCAAGGCCGTATCATGACACTGCAGTCCTAGAAGGATTATTAATTGGGGGCCATATTAAATGGGACCTACGGTCAATACAAAAACCTACGTATTTACCTATTTTCACTGTAGTCCCCTGTAATAGCGGCAGTGATCTACTCCGACCTCATCATAATTAGGTATTATTTCGGGAAAGCTATGAGTGATCAATGTTGAAGATCATGCTGCACATTGTCGGATGGCAGAATAAATAATAATGATTGGGTTTGTAGTCTATTTACAGGCATCTCTCCGGGATAAAGGGATCTGAGGACAGGCACTTCTGACTGGGTGTAGTACTGGTTTTGACATGTTCTACGATAATGGAGGAAGCATAATTCCGTTAAAATGTTCTTCGAATGACGGGGTCCCTTCACTCCAAACGATCGGAATGCCAGTCTTGTTTCGAAAATTACATTTTTGTATGCTCCCGAGGCTCATAGAACCATTCATCGGATGCAGTGTACTATTAATAGTACTGTTTTTGATATGCTCTACCATAATAGAGGAAGCATAATTCCGTGAGAATTTCCTCTGAATGACGGGGTTCCTTCACCCAAAATATTCGGAATACCAATCTTGTTTCGAAAATTACATTTTAGTATGCTCCTGAGGCCCATGGGACTTTTCATCGGATGCAATTTGATTTTTGCTGAAGTCAGTTTTCGGGCGAGGTAAGGAGATCCTCAAGTGAGGAGCCTCAGAAAATCCAGGGTGAACCTCTATCGTAGAACGCCTCTTTTGTGGTTGGGTCAACGTGAACACAACGGAATATTCAACGAAAATCGACGAGCAGGGGGAAGGAGTGCTGTGAACCCTATTATATCAATGCGCGATGAAAGAAATGAAGGCACGTACCGGCTTGGGGAAGAGACGACACCGGAGGCGTTCTGCGATAGACTTCCACCCTCATTTTCCGGAGACTCCTCGCCTCAAGAGCTCCATATACCTTTCACCCGAACACTGACGACTTGATTGAGCAAAAGTCAAATTGCATCCCAATATTGTGAGACTTCGATTGGGTAGGCGATGGGTAAAACTTTTACCTTGGCCCCAACGGACTATTAATATTAATACTATTAATAGTACGTAAGACCTTCACAAGTGGCGCATGGATGGGTCATTGGTCGCGAGTTCGAATCTCACGACCACCATATGAAATGCGAATTCCCTCACGTCAAGAATCTGAACAAAAAAAACTTTTGGATCCCCAGATACTATTGGAACCGCGGGTTGGTGTCACGCGTCGACCGAGGGGTGGACAGTGGACACACCTTGATAGCAGATATTTATGGAGGTTTTGTACTTGACGCATAAAACCGACCCTCCGACCCGAACCCTAGCCCTAGCCCTAAACCGAACCCTAACCCTAACCCGGACCCTATGCCAGTGGTCAGTGCTGGAATGCTGTGCTTGATAAGACTCTAGGTTGGCTCGGCCGACGTGGGTGCTGAGCTCGAGAAGACTCTAGGCACGAAGATCTACGACCGTCATGCTTCGTCCACCACTGCGTCGACTCGTATATATACCCGGTCCGTTCCAGGGGGGGAAGGTATTGCTAGGCTTAGATTGAGCAGGCCACTGGTTAACCTTCTACCTTTAGCCCATCGGACTGAGACCCTCACACCGATGCGTATTCCATTATTATTATTATTATCTTTGCCATCCGACAATGTGTAGCATGAGCTTCAACGTTGATCACTCATAACATTCCCGAAAGCAGAAAACCACTCAAACAAAGAAAACCTATGCATAAAGTCTAACTTCCTTCTTCCATCGTTCAAGTATACCACAGCGTTCATTTGTTTCTGAAGAAATGCTAACATCCCGACGATTGAGGGTCAATAAGGAGTCCCCGCCATTTAGGAAACTTTTTTTTAGCGGAAACAAAAGTGCTACTAATACTTAATACCTGGTACCTTTATCGTGGAACGCGTCGCCTGTGACCTGTGATCACTGATTGTTCAAAAGATCGCTTACTACCTGTGGGGTAAAACCGGCCACCAGGGACTCTTTCAGGACTGACTGCAAATTACTAGGAATTAGAGTTGTTTTGGCTTCCAAAACGAGGCTTCGGTCTCAAGGGAAGTAAAACTCATGATTGAAGAAACAAACGAACAAACAAGCAAACAAACAAACAAACAAACAAACAAACACATGTTCACGTTCAGTAATACTATTATTGTTTATTTTGCCATCCGACAATGTGTAACATGGCCTTCAACATTCAATCACTCATAACTTTCCCGAAATAGGAAAATCTCGGAAACTCAGTAATACTGTTGTTAGTGTGGTAGCTTCAACTGGACTGGCATGTATTATGCCGTCGTCAACAGCAAAGGACGTTACTCACCAACAACGCCGCCAAGCCGTTCCCACAGGGATCCTTCTCTCGACAGATTCCACGCCGACCGCAAGACAGATACCTCATCGTATTTTGGTATTATTCGAATATTATTATATCGCTTATTTTTTATATATATTTTAGTACCGGCGTCCCTGGTGGCTTGGTAGGAGGCCCACGTGCCTACCACGATCAATTTCGTGGGTTCAAGTATCATCGAGTGCATGCTCAGGGGATTTTTCTTCCATAAAATAAATTGATTAGCGGAAAGCGCGAGAGCTTGGGTGAGCTACACATTCGAATGAAAATCGACAAGCAGTGGGGATGCTGAACCCTATGCGCGACAAAAAATAAAGGCACGTTCTGGGGGGGAGAAGGGTAGACACCTTTTACCAGCACGGCTTGTCCGGAAGAACACCGCTGAGGGTAAAGCCTCCCACGAGTTATGCTGGAAAGTGAAAGTGATGATTGAAAAAGAACGAAAATAAAACTAAAAATTAAAAAATAGATACTGCGGTATTATGTTGAAATGGTTTTCATGCGATATCACACGCGTCTTTATTATGGCCCGGCGCAAGGCAGCAGCTAGCCAGCCAGACAGCAGCAGTAGTAGTAGACGCAGGGCAGGGCAGGTCAGCACAATAAAGTACAGAACACAAGAGAAGAAGAGCAGTTGCCACAATTCAGGAGATAGTGTAGGGTGAAAAAAAACTCGATTCTTCGACCTTCGGCGCGTTTTAGTACCGACTTTGGATAGATCGGTGTGTGTGTTTGTTTGTTGTTGTGTCTGTATCCATGTATTTATCCTGCTATTGGTGCGGTCTACTTAGAAACCGTTCTTCCTACCCAACTGCTGATAGACATCCATCAGCACATCCGGTTTTAGGCCCTACCGTTACCTACGCAGTCTTCTATGGCACGCCGCAGGTGCTTTCAGGCCCGTGGAAATAGGCACCTGCGTATGCCTCAATTGCCTGGATGCGCCCATTCCACGCACCTGATCTCAAGTAGTAGTACTTACACTTAAGGCCTTTTTCCCGAAACAATGCCTCTGTGAGGTGTGCCTAAAACTCCGCTACTACTCTGTACGTGCGTTCAAGTTGTCTTGTTTCAAGTTGTGGAAAACCTGAAAAAAGAAAACACGTAACTTTATAGCTTTTGCCCCTATAAAAGATCGGTACAAAAACAGCATAGCTGCGCCTGCTCCAGAAAAGGTACAACAACAGTGGTTCAGGTATTTTTTCAGGCGTGTGCACAGATCACCGAGTGTGAAAGTACTGGAAACTGAGCCACCACAGAGGCTAGACACCGATCGATCAGCAAGCGCTCCTACGTATGAATGATAATCAGGACCGAATGCGCTCAGGGAAAACATGTTTTTATGGAAAAAAAATGTGTATGCGATGGGTCCTGACTATTACGGCTCTCCGTATTAGTACAACACGGAGGGTACTCGGACGATATTGTGTCAAGGAGTCCGGTCAGTCCCAGTGACAGTTTGGCAAAAAAGTGCTGCCTTGCCCCCATCGTGACACGCCTCCACCACTGACGCGGGGGGGCATATTAAATAGCCCCCTATGGTAAACACAAACACTATATATTTCGCTATTTTCATTTGGTCCTGTTTACTGCGGTCCCCCGGGATAAGTATCGCGTGCCTGCTCTTCGAAGACCCATCCCACTATACGCGTAGGCGTTACGCTCCTTTGGCTCATGTTTTGTTCTTTTTTACGGCGAAGCCCCTTTTTTTGATAATACTACTCGTGTGTATACCGGTCACAGTTTTTGCTTTTTTTTCGCTACTTACTGCTGCAAGACGTGCTGCTGACATTTTTTTTTCGTTTGTTTCAGGACTCGTACGTGGCGTACAGAAACGTTGGTCGGGTTTGTTCGTACAAACTTCACCGAGAGGTCAAAAGGTTCGGGGGAGGGGTGACATATGGTTGAGTTCCCCCTCCTGTATGTGAGGAAAAATAAAATCAGAAACAAGGCATCACCCGTGAGGCTGCAGTGCTCTCGGAGGAGGGCGCTTCTCTTGTCAACGGCTCGCTTACACGCAGTGGATGCTGTTTAGCCCTTATGAGGATATCCATCTTCAGTGTAAGAATGGTTCCTTTTCTTACTGCCCTTAATTTGTATATACCCGGGAGAAAAAAACGCAGCATATGTTTGACCATTCACTGCGTATAGGTGGGTTCCAATGATCTTCCGCAGCCCGGAGTAAGAGTCCACTCATATCGATCGGGGAACACACCACGAT
>JBBMHQ010099539.1:0-10013 GCA_037834295.1 Postelsia palmaeformis
GCCATCGAGCTCAATGTTCCTACAGCAGTCAAGTGCGGTCAGCTCACGCTCAAGCGTCCGTGTGTTGCAGCTCTGCGATCTGCCCCCGGCGACGTGTAGCAGCCCAATTCGTGTACGATACCATGTACATAACGCAGCAGCTCAAAACAGTTTTTGCTCGTACGAGTGAACGAGCATGGTCCGGCTGTCTCGCCGCCGGAAAAAAAAGAAATATGCATCCACGAAATTTGACTATTAATAGACTTTTATTGTGAAATTTGAGTTTTCCCCCCATCGCTGATTGGCTGATCGTGAAAGTTTCTTTTTTCCAGTTTAAGACCCCCGGACAAAAAAATGACGATTTTTATGGGTTTTTTTCAAGAAACCGAGAAACTTCGCGGAATGTGCTGCGAATTAGCATTAGCTAGATTCCTGTCTTTCTCAACACCCCACGTGAACTACTGTAGTAGGCACACACTACTTGTAAACTTTGTCGTACCTGCGGGCAGGCACTGGAGCCTCCAAGTTCGTCGTCGTCAGTGTAGAGGTAGAGCCATGGCGTATCCGGAAACGCCTAATCATACAATAGAAGCGTTCCCCAGGGAAAGGCGAGGTGGGATGGAACCGGGAACAGTTGCTCTCATCGTACATATGCCAGGGTACAAGTATACGGGTGGTCTACGACAGCGTAGAGTATCATACACGCGCAAGCACGCCTCACGGGCGCGCTGCGGAGTTAGAACCTGGGGGAGAGAATCGCCCTCTTCAACTCGCCGCATCTCCTTCTATCCTCCCTTTCTTGCTTCCAATGCTGCTGCTTGATGCTTCTGGCGATATTATGGTCAGAAGCAGGGCAATTTCCGGAGTCGCTATTAGTTGCCGCTGTTGCTGCTGCAGCTGCTCTTACCGCCGCCGCTGTGGCAGCATGATGCTGCTGCTTGGTGTCTCTGGTGATCACCCGTTCAAAAGCAGAGCAGTTCCGCTGGCTGCTGCTGCTGCTGCTGCTACTGCTGCTACGTCTGCTGCGACCGTGGCGACGCGACGGCGACGGTGGCGGGGCGTCGGTCTTCCTCGCCGCACCCCCCCACCGAGGCAGACCCATCCACCGTGTTACAAACGCCCGAATGAAACGTGGCATTCCTTTGTACAGTACTTTTTTCGGGACGTAACGGCGCCAAGCACGGTCCTGCGGAATTGGAGGGCGCAGGCCGAAACCGGACCCCGATGGCGCCAACATCTACATCTCCCCCCTACCCACCACAGTGCTCGTCTCGCAACCGCGTGCTATGTGTCGCAGTGTGCGGATCGTCTGCAATCGCCGTGTGGGCAAGTGTTGCCTCCAGACGGCGACGTGCATCGCCTTATATACCAAGCCCCCTTGCTTACCTCAAGAAGCACCTCAATTTCGTCAGCCCGCCACTCCGAAAGAGCCAACACCGTCCACGTGTCGTCCTTTCTCGACTCGCCACCGCCGCTGCTGCCGCCGTCGCCGTCGCCTCTTTCGCCGTTCTTCGTTGTTTCTTCTTCTGCGGTTCCCCGCCCTCCACCTCCTCCTCCACCCCCTTCTCTACCTCCTCCTCCTCCTGTTGCTCTTCCTTCTCCTCTGCTCGGGGTCTCGAACTCCTTCATTCTCTGTACTATTGCCGCTCCAGCCGCCACCACTCCAGCAGCGTCTAGCCCGGCGTGAGTGCCCCTCCCTTCACCAACCGGGGCCCCTACCTTCGCCTCCCCTATTTCATCACCACTTTTTCTAAAGTTACTGCCCCGACCCCCTCTCATTAATACCCCTCCTTCCCGCCCTCCTGTACCAGAACCAAGGCTTTCTAGAGCCCCACTTTCCCCGGCCACCTCTCCCCCAATTATCTCCCCACCACTTCCAGAATCTCTAGCGGTACCGGACCCGTGTACTTCCGCTCCATCGCCGCCCGCTCTCAACGGACAAGCTGCATCGACTGCGGATCCGCCGTCCATTGGAAACCCCGGGGATAAACCACACCCACCCCCGGTTGTCGCGTCGGGCGACTGCGGTGGTTGTGCTTTCCCCACGGGTATGGGGAGGGGGGGCAAGATTTGCGCGACATGCGAGCGAATCCTCGGCGAGATGTCGGTGGGGTGACACCCGTCCAAATCCAGGCATCGGCGTATTGTGCTCTGCAGGAGCGAAACGAGAGATGATCACAGGTCGAACAGGGAACATAAAAACGAGTTTGGATAAATTGACGGGTGTGTGATTGACAGCGCGCAGCAGCGCCGTTTCGTCCTCAGCTGCGTTTGCAGGTGCTCGGTTGCGAAGATACCCAATCGGAAAACGAAGAGGGTGAGAGGGTGTACTTCCATAGTCTCCTGCCACGTGGACAGCAACGACGGGCGTCGCCGATACAACTAGGCCTCACCCGGGCCCGCCGATTGCGAGAGGTCGCACATTAGTGCTTGTGGAGCACGCAGCAGCAAACTACAAATAGAAAGGCGATGACTTAGCTCGTATTTACCAAGGGTCTCTTGTAGCTTCACCAACAGCGTTGACCGTTGGCGCGCCCGCTTGTTTCGCGGGCTCTCTCCTTTTAAACTTGAAACGAGAGGTGATCTGCGCTGAAGCCCCGTCTTACCCCCTCGCTCCGCTCCTGTGTCTCGCATGTACTTCGACGCCACTTCCCACTGATCTTCCCTCTTACCTGATCGGTGCCAACCCGATGTGCTCCGTCCCGGCATTGCAGGTATACGAGGGTCTATGGAAACACGACTACGGCCATGCATGATGTCGAGCACCCAAAATCCCCCCTCCCTTCCCTCTGCGCGAGAAGGACGGAGACACTCAACATTATTGGACATCACCGTGGGAGACAGCAGAGCAGCAGGCGGGTATAGTACCACGCATGATCTCAAGGCGCCCATCCACCTCGCGAAATGAGCCCCCCCCTTTTCTCGCTTTTTTCGCATCAACACGGGATTGAGTGAGCCAAACGCAATCACAAAATGGAACCTCTTTCAGAATGGCACCCACGTTTTTTTTCGGGGGGGGCCAAACTACTTCGGATTATACCAGAATATAGGTCTGCAGTATGTGAAACAGTTAAACCGCGAATAGTTGCCATCGTACACATGAACGTGGACCTATTCATAGTCTGATTTGGCCAAAATCTGATCGCCTTGAGAAGGCCTGAGCCGTCGTCGCCTTTGCAACAACCAAATTACTTCAAACGCGAATATATATATATATATATATATCATTGGCATATCCGTGGTTCTACAGTAGTACTGGCTTGATTTCTCTCGCTTTGATCTGGTATCATCCAATCTGGTCACCTTCAGAAGGCTCGAGTCGTCGTCGCCGACGATGTTGACGGGCGGCCCCACGACGCCCAGTAGAGCCGCCGCGGGCAACCAGGGCTTGAGCGATCCCGAGGACGACTCCTCGAACACCAATCCTGCCGGCTCTCCCAGTGGCGGTGCTCGCGGAACTAATCCCGCGATGGCCTGGACCGTGATGATGATAGTAGGGGAAGGGGGCGGGAGGTGTTGCGCGTCGCGATCGATCGCGATACAGAGCATCCGGGCACGTAACGGTGGTTGAGAAACAAAAACAACAGCCCAGATTAAAGAAAGTGTCCGACACCGGGCCGCCTGACGAGAGCGCCCAACGCTTTGATCGATGATGGCGCAACGACTGATAACAGGTGATCTGGTGCCTGGTACGTGACGATTCTCCCTTGCTGTGAGCAGAGGGGGGGGGAAGGGGGAGGGTGAAGAATGGAGAGAGACAGAGGGATAAAACAAAACGAAGCGAAGTTGGCAGCAGTAAATCCCTCTGGGCGCTATGTGTCTTGGCCACCGCCTGGGGTGACATAATAAAGGAGGGGGGGGCGGGACCAAGGGGGAAAATAAACGAAACAGAGGCGCAGCAGAACATCGCTCTGGGCACAACCTAGGGCGTCATCGCTTGAGGCGAAACAAAGACGGAAGGGAATAGAGCGAAACGAGCGCACCACTCAGGGAAGCTTTGTGACCCAGACATGTATTCAGAGTTCAAGAGCAGGCATGTTCTACATACAAAGCGTTACGGGCACTAGCTAGCCCGCTAGCGCTAGCTAGTGCGGCTGCAAGCACCAGCAGTACAACATTGCCCTCTCACCCTCGCGTGAAAGCCGTCGGGGAATTTCTCAATCCTGACCCCCGACCCCGAAGATTCCTCTTCGTGCGGAAGACGCTGCTTCCCGAGAGCGAGACCAATAACATCAAAGCGGGAGTACGCCAGCCACGCCCTGTTTGTTTCATCCGCCGTGGACATTTTTTTTTCAGTGTTTTCGTTTTGTCGGAGCAAAAGGGTTTTGCGTCAACGTTTTCACTCATTTCTGCAAGCCATTCGAACGTGGATCAGGTTTTGCCGTTACAATTTTCAGCATGGAGCATCTTGCAGGTATCTGAGATCGCGCGCCATAACAACCAACTTTTGTGAACCCATAAAACTGGGGCTGTGAGTTGGCCGACTATGACTATTAAGTCGGCGACTAGTGACTAGTTAACTATTAGTAAGTGTAGAGCAGATAGTTACGTGCGGTACTTGCAGTAAGCTACGTGCGGCGATTGCAGTCAGTCACGTGCGATACTACAGATACGTGTGAAAAATGGGGAAGTTCAGCGTCTTTGGTATCTGACTACTGGTGAGTTTGATATAACTACGTATTGACCCAGTCCGTGAGTTGGCTTATTATTTCGCCAACCCAACTACAGCTGTAACAACAACTACCGGTATTCAGCCGTGAGTCTAGCCAATAAGGCATTCCGTGCTGACAGCAGCAACATGAACAAAAATACAGAAGTACGGTACGAGCCTAGCTACCGCATCTTACGAAACAACCAAGGGTACTCAAGGAAACAAAAAACAACACCCTACTTCCACTTTTGTTTCTTGAGTCCCGGCCATAAGGGGAGGGGGCGGGAGAGGTTACCAGAATCAAGCAAAACACAACTAAAAAATAAAAACTTCCCAGGTTTTTTATTACACTTCTGGCAAAAATCCTAACCCGCCACGTAGGTTTGTTTTCAACCCCGACATGGTGGCGAGCGTGTCTCCTCGTTTCCGCTTCTTTTTTCTCTCAGCCGGACTGCTCTCCCCCGCTAGAGCGGGGGACCATAGTGAACAGGACCAAACATGTTTCGTAAAACTAGGTAAATATATAAGTTTTTGTGCATACCGTAGGTACTATTAACTATGGTCCCCCGAAATAGCAGACTTGCGCTCACGTTCTGGGGGTGCTTTTACTTGGAGTTGGAGTTGGACATTAACCCCTTTAGGACTGCTGACACGCGTTGGGGACAAACCCCTCTAATTTCAGGTAGTCTGTCCCCCAAACGGGACTGCTGCCCTAAAAGGGATGAGGGTCACAGAGGGTCTCCCAAGTATTAGAAAATGGGGGACGTGAGCCTCTCTTTTACGCCAGGGCTTGCACACACCTGGTACGTGACTATCAGAAAACCGAGATTCGGCGAAATGTCTCAAATATACGTTCGCTTCAAAACACTAGCCCTAACGCTAACCCCGACTGCCTGGGAAAGTTCTCGGAATCTTCTAGGATCTATTGAAGAGTTGGTGTGGACTATCAACCATTTTGTCGAAGCTGGGCCAAATCGTCTACACTACCAGCACTGCTAAACACTTTTCATAGCTACTGTATACCTGGTACTTCGTATACATGCACACTGTCCTCGCGGCTTTCCCTTCCTGTGAAGGCCGATGGGCGTACTGCTTTCGCCTCCAGCCACAAGCCACGCTAGCGTACGAGCAACTTACATCATGTTGAATGCTCTCCTCTACAAACTTCACCACGAAGTGAAGGCCCGCACTTCGATACTGCCATACCAGGTGCCTGGTATGGCGTTAAGAAACTGAGGCTTGGTGCTTCACGGAAAGCGTGAATCTAGGTTCAAGGAATACAGATAAAATTATGTCGAACAAGGTGAGAAAAATCACGTGAAGAAACAGCAGCGATCGATGTCCACACAAGATGAGAAACGCTCGCGGAGCATGGAACAAAGAAACGAAGAAAATGGATTTCGAGAGCCCAGAGAGTTTCTCAATCGCACGTTAAACACTGAAGCGGTTCACGAAAGGCCAGAAAACAAGAAAACATATTTTTCAAGAAATATCAGGTAAAGCTGATCTGTAAAAAACAAGGCTTTGAGCCTCGACGCAAAAATTAAGAAAGTTAACAATGCAAGGGTGCGTCCGATAGGGCATCCCGGTACCCGGGGGGTTTGGGGGGGGCTTACAAAAGTTACCAAGTACCTGGTACAGTTATCGAATTCGTTCCGAACCATACCGGAGTAGTCGGTACGGTGTTGAGGTCGCCCTGAACCGTACCGAAGGCTTCGGTAGAGTGTTTACCGAGCAAGTACCCCCGGTATACTTTGGTACTAACCTACCGAGTACCCTTGGAAACATCGAACCAACCCCGCTGTGACTCGAGAGGGGGAAACAGATCGAAGAAAAAGTGACGATTACAGCGTCAGCCACAGGAGGGAACACAAGGAGGCATGCTGCTAGGGTAGGGGACAGGAGAAGTTTCCGAAATGCATCGACGCGAGAAGATGTATATAGAACACGCGCACAGCATGCTAGCACTTGCGCTATTACTTGCAGGCTCCTCCTATTGCGGGGGACTATAGTTAATAGGACCTCCGGTCCTCACAAAAACCTATATATTTCTCTATTTTTGCCAACAACATGTGGTCTTACTTACTATAGCCACCCGTAATAGCAGATGCACACCTCGGACAGTATCACATAATCGATTCCTACCTGATGGTTTACTGTTCGTAGATTTCTGCAGGGCAGATAGATCCCTGATCTGTACGATGATCTGTATGATCTGTACCAGGTATGATTTAGCTCATGTCGCCGGGTGGGAACCGTATAGCATGATGTACAGCAGCAGTAGCTCATGGTTCATGGGTTGGATCCGCCCCACGCAGACCCTCTTGCACCTACTGTATGCTCAACCTCTCACAGAGGCAGGTGACGATTTACTGCTGTACGTACAACTGCAGTAGATCGTGGCCTGTCCGAGGTGTGCAGTAGGTGTGTACAGCAGCAGTACAAGAAGTAAGACCGCACTCGCCGGTTTTTAGGTCGCTATTTCCTGGGTGCCCCTCACTGTTGTGCTGATCTATCATATCGTCTGCTACATGCGTATGCGCGAGATTTCGAGTTCTCACTGTTTGAACGTGCGAGAAGTGGAGGCTGCTGGCTGGTGGGCCTGTGCAATGATGAACCCTAACGCTGTACCAGGTACGTATGGTATTTGCTACTGTACCTGGCACAACAACTGACTGGCAGCATCAATACCTGGATACATCAGAGCAGTGCGTACCCCAGCACTGCAGTCTGTTTGGGCTTGCTCCATGATTCTAGAACAACAGCGTTACGTCCACGGCTGTCGTAATGCTGTGCTTCATGAATATCATGGACATCAGACATCCAGTAACAGACAGCAGCAACATTACTCCGCCGAACTCAGTCCGAAGTCCGAAGGCCTCTTCGTTACGACTCACATGCTCACGGCGATCACTGCTGCGAGCGAAGCGCCCATCCCTGGCCCATTCAGCACAGCATCTCGGCGGTGCCCGCTAATGTCACTACTGTTGCTGTTGCTGCCGCTGCTACTGCCGCCGCCGCCGCCGCCGCCGCCGCCGCTGCTGCTGCTGCTTCTTCTGCCGCTGCTGCTGCTACTGCTGGTGCTGTTGTATGCCTGTGCCAGTTCTACTAAATTTCTCGAAGTACTTGTTGATTGCTCCGCGTTATTCGTATCCGTGAAAACACCAGCAGCCTGACACCCTCGGTCTTCTTCCGAGCGTCGCCCCGGGCCCGTCTCCTGGGACAAGGTGGCCATTTCCCTTCTCGGTCTACCACCGGCGCTCGGTGTATGCATCACGGCGAGAAGCGAGAAGCTCACACCTCAGACCACTTTGCCACTTTGTTCTCTCCTCTCTTCGATTGCGGCGGGATTAGGAGTTGACGAAACATGGAAGGCCACAATGGTAAGGGGTCCGTACTGCAGGGCTCTGGTCCCGAAAGTGCTCCGTGCTCCCTGGCACACAGTGTGGCCGCTGAGGGTTGAGGGTAATGGTATGGGGATCGATGCCCCCCAGGGTACTACGTGTGGGCTTGCAGGCGGGCTTGGGCCTCTCTCGATCAGGATTAAGGTGAGAAAAACAGTCTAGTCGCTTGCTCAAAATATGTTTGGTCAGCGCACTTCCCCGTCAACTGCCTGTGTCCAAACCTTCCTGCCGTACGAGTACCACTACCCCAGATCCCCTTCTCTTCCTCTCTCACTGGGTCGTGTGACCTAGCAATTTTCTTTTCACTTGCTCTCTCGCAGTCTTTCTCTTCCCATCTCACGCATCTGTTATCGATATTCTCTATTCCTGCTCGTGTTCTCTCCTTTCTCTCGCGTCCTGGCATGCTCACGTTGCGTCACGAGCTGGGTGTTTGGGTGCTGAGTACCAATACTTGGCTGGGTTATGCACCCCAGCAGTGTTCAATCCCGACCAACATCACAATGCCTCTCCTGAGCCCCCCACCACCTCAGCACTCTGCACCATTATCTCTAGCGTGTGCACCGCAACATCAGCAGCAGCAGCAGCAGCAGCAGCAGCAGCAGCAGCGATGCCCCTCACCCCCTGCTGTGCAAGCCGTGGGTTTGGTCCTCTCATGATCTCAGGACGTCAGCCGCGTAAATTTTTACCGACAGCACTGTTCCCGCTGTTGCTGTACAGTTCGAGTCCCCTCGTGTAACTACGTCTGCGTACAGCTGCTGGCACGCCTGCATCTCGAACCATGTAACCTATCACCACGTCGCTATTGGTCGGTCGGTCGGTCGGTCGATCGGTCGGTCCATCCGGTCGGTCGGTCGTATGTCGTTTCGTCGTGGTTCTTCTGGCGTTGGTTGTTGATCGTTTTATCATGAAACACGCACAACAACAGCCGCCGATCGCCCGCAACTACGTGAAGCACCAACAAGATCTATATCCGGTGGGGCTGAAAGAACCATAACCAAAACAACACATCGTTTGTTTCGTGCTGTTTCAATCGTTTTTTTTGTCTGTTCGTTTGATTGCTCTTGGGCCGTGTGTCCATGTTTGTGTTGTTCGTTACTGATGTTTGTTTTGTTCGTTCGTTTCTTGATTTGTGCTTCTGGTTCGTTTTTTCATTTCACCGGTTACTTTGTCGATTTTGTCGCGCGTTAGGCGGGGTGGAGTCCGGCTCGCAAGACGGCAAGCCCGACTCTCCACCGCGATCAAGGTGAGAGCTGGGGCACGGGTCCGCCCGATCGACTTGTGTGACGTTTTTGCGTTATTTCTCGCATTGCAGGGGACGTGCGGCTGTACAATATTTTTAGCCCCAACCGTCGCGCTTTCACGAACGAAACAGCTGTCGGGCTACATGTGTCACCAAGCGTGCCCAGCCCATCCCCCCCCCATCTCCTTCCTCTCCGACGGCGTGCGTCCGAGCGACGAAACACCAAGTCGCAAGGGCATGGGCGTTCGGACTTTCCGAGACTTGCATGTGTGACATGTCCCCAAACCCCGTCTGCCACCACTCCACCTGCTTCTCTCCCTGCCTCCCTCACCCCTCCCCTCTCCCCCTCAGGTTCCGTTCGAAGCGCTTGGCGTGGTGGAAGCGTCCCCGCTCGTGCTCGCGGCCCTGTCCCTGTTGCAGACAGCTCCTGTGTTGGGTAGGTTTGGTTGGATTGTGGGCAGAGGAGGCGGGAGGGGGGGGTGCACGCTCTCGAGGAACTCTGGTCACCTTTTTGATAGTGGTCCAGTATGGCCGCGCCTTGCGCTCGTGTGTTAGGAGATGCCTGTTATATGTTATCTGGACAATTGATCGATTTGACCTCGTGATCCGGCGATGCTGTGGTAAAAATTGAACTGATGAAAGAGTGCAGGGTGTTCCAGGTGGAGGTGGCTGGACGCGGTTGAGAACTGAGGGGGGGAAGAAAGGAGGGGAGTTAAAGGGGGGGGGGGGGGGCGTATTT
>JBBMHQ010099561.1:0-10012 GCA_037834295.1 Postelsia palmaeformis
ACGAAGCACATGACCGAGCTCGCACGATGATGCGGAGTCAAGGTCAGTGTCCCCATTAATACTGACCCGACCGTCCTCGCGCGCAAACGTACGATGGTGTACAATTCTTAATTGGGGTTCGAGAACGAAACTCAGCGGTGAAATGCGAAGACCCTGAATCTCGTCTACACACGGCGATAGGCGGTGAACCCACGGAGGTCACCAAACATATCGCGAAAAAAAATCCTTGGACAAACAGCAAACAAAACATGCACGAGGAAGCCGACGGGTCACGACACCTGTAGCGCTGGAGCAGGTGCAAATAATGCTGCAGCACAACAGTCCAACTTGTGGCGCATGCTTCCCTGGATGAACGGCACTCTGCTTCACTGAAACAGACGTACGCACGACAATACGCTCTGTACCCACGGAGGTCACCAAACATATCTCGAACAAAAAAAAAAAATCCCCCGGATGAACAGCATGAAACCGATGTACGCACTGCAATAACACACGGCCCAACCTGTGGCAGGCACTCCTCGAGATGAACCGCGAACGAAACAGGGGCGCGTAGCTCTCGAGCAGAAGCACATTCTGCAACAGCCCACCGTCCAACTTGTGGCACATGCTTCCCTCGATGAATGGGTCACGAAACTTGGACGGGAAGCCAAAGAGTTGCGACAACTGCTCCCCTGAAACGCGACCAGTAAATTGTACCAAGATCGGGAGTTAAGCTACAGTGGACCAACCGGTACCAGTTCGACATCAAACCCACGCGTTGTAGCGAAGGGCAATAATACCAGTTACCAACGGCACCAGATACACAGCCTGTATACCTTAATTATCTCATACCACCAAGCAGCAATCATAATATATGTCGCACGTCGCACGTACGACTGCTGCTGCGTAAACGCTGCTGTATACGCATGGCTGAACAGCAGTGTATGGGGCAATTTCGGCCCCTGCCCTGTAATTGACCTTTAACAAACGTCCGTGCGCGACCCTACCGAAACGCGACCAGTAAATTGTACCACGATACGTACAGCATTGGACCAACTAGTTCGATATCAAGTCCACGTGTGATTTCATGCCCCGGTACGAACACTTGAAAGGTTGTACAACCACTGCGGCACGAATACTGCTGCTGTACCCGCACCACTGCTGGACCCTTCACATTCGACTACGAATAGTGCCTTTTCTCATACCGGGCAAAAATTCGAGAGTACAACAGTACCGGCCCGCTAAAAGGAACGCCTCAGGAAGAAAGCCAGCCTCAAAAATTTCGAAAGGAGAAATTCGGCGTGAGAAAATAGGCTCGGCGGCCGGCTCCACACTAAATCCTTTATGATAGCTAATAAACAGCGAGCTCTCGTGGTGGTCGCAAAACAAGGCCCTCAGCCTCAGGCCGATATTTCAGTTTCTTACTGTTAATAGCAGGCCGATACTTCTGTATGCATACTTGCGTCAGGTGAAATATCCCCGCAATCACACGCTACTATTCCACTGCTGTACATAATGTACGCACGTTTTTGAAAGCAGCGAACATACCACCGAAGGTGCAACATCCCGGGTAACGTCACACTGTACTACGACATACCAGAGGTATCGATCTTGGCGATTCGCTCCTGCGTTGGTTTCCCCGGCCACGCTTGCCATGCCCTCCAACATGGCCCCCAAGGTTTTCCGTCCACATACGCAGCCAGCTGCTCTTGTCCACGTGCTCACAAGACACCACGAACGAGTTTCTCCAAGGAGGGTCTCTCGATCAAGAAATATTGAAAGAAAACTGTGAAAAGAAGTCTGGCTAGCGAAACCCCTGCTTGCTCAGTATTCAAACAGATCAGATCGAGCGCTCAGCACAGATCCCTCTCGAACTCAAACTAGTCTGTATCACACCTTGGACCTGTAGCGTTGCGTCTGCTTCACTGCGCTGTTGCGTGTAGGTTGCGGCTACGTATCAGACAAAGTGTATGTACCAAGGGCTACGATTCATGTTACAGTGAAACATCGCATTCATCCGATTGGCTAAACTTCTTACGTACGTACAAAACTCACATTATCTCATTCTTCCAAGAATACTCTGCAGTTCTTTGAGCCGCACCAAATCGCACTGTAGGAATGCCATTGAAACCGCATCGCACCGTGCGCGCCAAGAAACGATGACAAAAACTGTTAGGTGGGTTCTTCAATGGTGCGGTTAACTTGAACCCGTAGAGAAGACACCGTTCCATCGGCCGCGGAAAGGTGCAAAAATAGGGTCACTGTTTCGCACGGCTCATGACGGTTTCTGCACGGTTTAGTGTCGATTGTATTCCCGCTGTTTTGGTTGATCATACTTGTATGATATTTCTATTGCATCTTTGTGGCTTAGCGTGTGTTAGCTCGAAGCTGGTGTACGAGTAGCGTGTGTCAGCTTGTGGCTGGTTAACGCTTAGATCTGCTTGCTGATGACCAGCAAGACATATACATTCTGGATAGGGCAAAAAGGCTTGTACATGCAAGCTTCTCAATGAAAGAGAAGGTGTGATGTTGGCGACTCACGGCCAAATATTGATTGAATATGCTCAGCAGAGGAGCTGATGGTGATGAGCAGATATGGGGTGATCTCGTGTGGGGGGGGGCGATTCGTGCTTACGCTTGTAACAAAAACAACCAAAACTGAAATTTACCACCTCGAATCTATCCATGAATGACCCTATTAATAGCCGGTAGCTTAGGCTGCTACTCCAACAACTGAACTGCTTGGGTGCGCTCAAATCAGTACCCTGTGGCCAGCCCCGAACCTTACCGGTTCTGAGAGATATACTGGATATGATGGTCCCGCTGCGTATACATACGTATTCCCGTACGTATGATAGATACTCCGTACATACTTATCACTGGTATCAAAAAGGACACAGCTCGGAAACTACTGCTTTTGTCGTACCCAAGCTGCGTACGTGCTGGTGCTACTCACAGCAACAACACGATACACGTCAGACTTGTCTGCTTGTGGTATGTTTGCTACGCTGTGTATACCAGATGACTCTGTATTGTCAAGTATCTACAAATTATGGTTTCCGACAAGTATCATGTTTCATACCTCCCCTCGTTGGGGTTATACCTCCCTATCTTCGCTCGAAGATGCCCCAGCTCCTTCTACGGTGAGTCAAAAATTGCGAAATCCAGGAGGGGAGTAAGATCAATGGTATCGTTTTTTGAGTGCTTGTCGTTGACCGAGTGGCCGGTTTTCACGGCTGGCATGGCGTATGGCGGCGTCTCCTGGAAGGTGACATTGCCGCTGCCCACAACAGCCCCTCTGGTCGGATTGTGAATCATGTAAGCCCTGCTGGCTTGACTGAAGCCAAAGACCTTACCCTGTCACTGAGCTTTGTCGTGTAAGGCTCGATATGAACGAAGGCTCTTGATCCAATAGCTCACAGACCCGATAGATCCGCCTCCTTGCTGTGCATCTTCAAGGAGATGATTGCTCCCCCAAATGCTGAATGTGGTTCCCTGTTGCTTAAGTGGACTGCTTAAAAGAGAATAGCTCGCCCTACATGTTTCGCGTAGAGTTGCCGTCCTCAATAAAAGCACCTGATCAGTTTCGCCAGTGTCCGCCCGTCACGCTCCGACACCCATTTCTGTTGGAGCGTTGCTGTGGCGGTGAACTCCAAAGTAATACTGGAATCGATGCAGAGTTGCTTGAACTCCTTGAAAGTGTACTCGCCTCGTTTGTCTCACCTCACTCGTTAGATGCGCAGTCCCAGGGAAACTGCCACCGTCGTGTTGTAGAGGTGGAGCGGACAGCCTCCGTCTTGGATTCGAGGAGGAAGGTTTCCTTCATGCGGGAAAAATCATCAGTAAACTTGCTGACGAACTTGTATCCCCTCCCTGCTGCTGGTGTGCTCGGCCCCATTAGATCCGTATAAACCAGTAATATTGGCCCCTGGGTCTTGTGCTTGTCCTTCTTCGGGTGCGCCTTTTGCGTGCTCCTCCCTACTGCGCAGACGTCACAACTCGACCCAGTGCCGGTGTACTCGGCACCATTGCCTTCCACCTTGCGAACAATTTCCATGTTGCGAGGGTTCATGTGTCCCAGTCGCTTGTGCTAGGTGTCAGCACTGACTTCGGCCGAGAGAGCCAGTGAGGGTGTTGATGGCGCCTCTGAACTCCCACAGGTCACGCCATCATATGCACGCAGTGGCACGTCAAACGAGCACACACCCGCGTCATTCTGGTATTGGTTCAAAATGAGAGAAGTCTTCCTGTCGATCCGAAGGTGGGAGTTCCTCGTTTCGAGAATGGCGCTCGTTCCTGGTTTCACTGCCCGTGCAAAAAATGAGAGGTTGCGTCCAATCCCGGGAACTATCATGACGAAGATGCGGACAGGAATGGGCTGATCTAATTGGTTGATGATGTGTCCGCAGATCTTTCCCGTTGCCGTCGCGAACACCTTCTTGTTTCCAGCGGTCTCAATGGGCTTCCGCTGGTCCAGATTGTGGTACTCCGTCATGCGTTGCTGCAGTCCTGGGATTCACTCGTTATCCACGAAGCGGTCCGATGCTCCGCTGTTCACCAGGATGGTGAACTTGTTCGGGTTGGATACTTTGGTCCCTCTGCCATCTGAGGCGTCAGCCCTGAAAACGCGAATCCCTCGTCAAAAAATTATTCGGAATTGGCAGATGGTTTCTCCACGATGTTAAATGGTGGCCCAGAACCAAGTACCGCAGTGGCGAGGTGGACACCCTTACGTTCCGAACGCTGTGCTCCCGGGCCATCGCACCCCTTATCCCTGTGAGTGGCAGTCTTACAGACGGAGTACCTGGGGTGCCTTGGACATCGGCTTTTTGTTTCTCCTCTGCGGCCGTGGCCGGCCCAGACTGCCCATAACAATCTACTCTTAGATTTTATCGCCGCAATGGGACTGAAGCGGGGCTTTCTTGTTGGCCAGTACTGACTGTTCGGTTGGGCTGCCTGGCCCGGAGAACAGAACGCAGAAGGAAAATAATTGACCATGGCCTCTTCCATTATCTGAAGCGCGGGATCGCGCGGAACGATAGACGGGGGGCCTTTAGGGTGGTCGGCTCCCCTGCCTTTTCACCCTAGAGGAGATGCTCTACGATAGAGGATCATTTTTTTTCTGAGGCTCCTCACTTAAAAAGTTCCATACCTCACCCGAAAACTGACTTGAAAAAAAACAAATTGCATCCTAATGAATACTCCCATAATCCAAGTATTCAAAAGGTCATTTTCGAATCAGAATTTGCATTCCGACGATTTTCAGTTAAGAATCCCCGTCATTCAGGAACCTCTTTAGCAGAAATAGGCTACCTCTAATGTAGAACGCGTCTGGGACAAATGTGTCACACGAGTGTGAAGCGTCACTCGCTGGTCGGCGTTCAATTGGGAGGTGGTTCGATCCGTGCCACAAACAAAAAAGCGCCTTATTCGCAATGGACTGGCAGGACAAACCTTTACACGGGTTTCATTTGATATGACCCACACGGAATGGTAGATCGAGAAAACTAAACGTTCTCAGTACTGAATCACTTAGGTGGCGGATAACATATTCCAAGGGCAGTTCTGCAACTTATGGCCCACCAGACCGGTGATCCTATAGCCGTTATATCATTTCGCGGTCGTCTGTAAGTAATCCGGTGGCCCACATATTGTTTTCACTCATGTGATCCGCTGAGCATGGTGATCAGCAAACGCGCTGAAGTGTCTTAGCTCTCCTCTCCTCGCTGAGGGTTTGGCCGCATGACACGGACCAATGCTCACCTTTGTCTTATATCGTCGCGAGGGAAAGGTGTAGGGGAGTTAACAATGGCTCCAGTGACAGCTCTTTCGCTTGGGTGCGGTAGTATACGTGACTATAACCGAGAAGGTCCGTTGCCCGTCAGCTCTCACTTAGCTCGCGTGATGGCGATGGAAAATGAGTATTGCCCACTGCATCCACAGGCTAGTCAGGACGCCCCCCCCCCCGTCCTTACAGAATGCGAGCGATTACAATTCCTCGTGAGGAGGCATTGAACGACGTAGCGCACACCATTGTGCGAAACGGATTCGTGCTGAGGCGTTGGTTTATGTAGCGCACCACTTTCAATGCGTAATGAATCGAGAGGTTGTCGACACCTCGTGAGTTTCACCATTTCGGGGGACCATAGCAAGTAGTACCTAAGGTACAGACGACAAAGATATCTAGTCCTATTTTTTTTGGTACTCGTGATACCGTGCACTACTGTTCAATGTCTTTACCAGGGCTTGCAGGCGCTCAAATTTTGTGCACAGGGAAGCGGGGGTCCCGGCTTCCTGTGTACTTACTTGCTGCAATTGAGCGGGGTACTATGGGAAGGGGCCCTGAGGTTACGCTTAGGCGATCATCGGTTGAGGGGGCGAATAGGTAGAATGCACAACAAGAGTAGGCATTAGCTGTCGGCTCTCGTGACAGTACGATGGGGGGTCTGGACGATACTCAGGACGTAGGAGGTGGTGGTCTTTCGTCCTGATGGTGCCGTGACACAAATCAAAATGTCGACGCTTTTGCGACGATGGTATGAAATATTGGCTGAGGTAATGGTGATTGATGATGGGGTTTCGAAACTGAGTAGATGAAGTACCCAAACAAAACGTCTGTTTTCTTTTGGACAATACAAGTTTGATATTAGTAGACCTACGTATACAGGTCATTGGATTTCATTGTCAGTCTAAGCCTACAGTATGTGAACCTTTGCTTAAATCCGTTTTTGAGTGGCATACAACGGCTTTCTACCTGACGAACCTCAGAAAAATATTCGACACAAACGGTGTCAATGTCTCCAGGGGCAGATTTCCCTCGATGTTCAAAAAGCGCGGAAAACAAAGCTGCTCGGTGTTCGTCGCAGCATCAATCGCGGGGTTGTGGCAATGTGTCTTTCTGATTGATCGTGAGCTGGATATAAATGTTAAAATTCTGGAGCCATCTGCAATTTGGGAGGATGCTCCAAGATATCCGCATTATTGCTGCTGCTGTACTGTAGATCCCGAAGCAATGCAGCGGTGGTGAACGGGCAAGTTGAAAATCGAGCAGTTTTTCGATTGGCTTCCGCTTGTGTAGAGCGTTGGCGTGGACGGAAAGGGTCCATCAATGAATGTTAGCTGGCTGTTCGAGTCTCGATTGTGTCAATGCCGCGGGATGAAAGCATTCATCCGTGGGCTGGTCGTCGACTCTCGCTTTCATCAAACAATGACAGATCGTATGAGTCCATTATTTTCCCAAAACTAGGGTAGATAGAAGAAATATCGGGGGAGCGAATGTAGCGGAGTAGTACGCTACACCGCCTTCATACCCCGTCGGGGCTTTCGCTTCAGCAAAGCGTTGCCACGGCGTGAATGAGCCCGTTGATGGGGTATCAGCTCTTTATCTGCCTCCCTCTCGCTTCAGGAGAGGAGAGAGGAGACGTGGGAGGGTACTAGGATGCTATGATTGGCAACAATCGATTGTCGCTGCGATGGAACGGTCAGTGGGCAGAGGAAATGGCCCCCACGGGTTTACCTCCCCGGGCAGATCATCTCGATTCCCCACTTTCATGAGCTCACGAGAAACAAATGATGGAAGGCACACGCCTGCAGTGGTATGTACCGGCGCCTCACTGTCTGCCGTAGCTTACGTTACAGGGAGGGATGGAAGCCAGTCTGTATTTAATTATTCGCGTGATCTACAGGGCGAACATGTCAACTGGGTTGGAGTTGTGCCAAAAGAAACTACGTCGGCGGGTTAGGTTCTTGATTGTTAACAAGGTGCGTCCGGCGAGCAGTTCTTCACATATCGCTGCAAAAAAGCTGTCGATAGGATCTCTAGTTAAGACGTGTGTTGGTGCTCATTGGCTGCCCTGTGATAGAAGAAGAGAACACCCGGCATTTTGGTGAGTAGCGACTGTGCATGACAAACTGTCTGGAACAACTAAAAGGACAGTACCGACCCTATCCCAAGAAACCTGAAATAGGGCCCTGGTTATCTTCCTTATCCTGGGCGCGCGCGACTATATATTTTCTTCTGTTGCGCTTTCTTCGATTGGTCGCCAAAAATGCTACTTCCCAAAGAGCTGTACAATAGACGATGCCTTAGACCCAGGCCAGCCAGAGGTAGGGGTAAACGTTCTGAAGAGCTCAGGGTGGGCACTGACTCCGGCTGAGTTTTTGTTTTGATATCAATTTTCATGATGATATTCTTGTGGGTTGCTTTGTTGGGAATGGGTCGGGCCGGTACAAATACTGTACGTGGATGTCAGATACCACGTTCAATTTAATTATCACCGTCGAAGAAGTAGAAGGATACCGTATCACATGAGCGATCGAGTTCACTTGCGTACCACATGGGTGATGAGATAACTGCTTTAAACAAGATATTCGTGAAACGAATAACAAAACATTTGACGAAGGATAAGCCGATATTAGCAGTTTTTCATGATTTTGAAACGATTCTTTTTGTTCAAATATTTTCTGTCTGATCACAAGTAATCGCGTTCATCGTGCAGTCATCAACACTAAAAAAAAGTCAATATTCGGGGAGACAAGTCGTTAGTCACAAAGTAGTCGGCGCCGACACACGCTAATGCCCAAAACCACTTTTTTGCCGTGTTTTCGATTAAAAATCCAGGTTTGAAATAAATGAAAACTTCATGGAGATTCAACGCCGACGTCGATGAAGTACAATGCAAGTGTGATGTTTGAAATCATCGCTCCAAAGTCACGATGTTGCTTTATTCTTGTTGGGCGAGTTTGTTCTTCGTTTCACGAATATCATGTCTGTAGCGTATCACCCAGCACACAGGTAGGTGGCTTTTGATGGCTAACTATAATGGGGAGCTTTATTGAATAGGATCTACGACACACACAAAACAAACATATACTTCAGTGGTTTTAGTCAGAGTCCTTGGTGCAAGTTACTATGCCCCCACGTAGTAGCGATCATCCAGGTGACAAGAAAGCAGACGCCATGGAATGAGTTTCCGAAACGAGTTTAATAAAAACTTCGACGAAACGGCGGCGTTGGAAAGCTTTCGCCACGATCAACGGCAAAACCGGCATCGTTATTGCCGCCAATGATTACTTTTCTCGTCAATCCCGTCACGGGGGACAATGGAAAAAAACTTGTGGGACCATTATTGTTATCAAGAGTACAAACAGAAACGTTCACGTAGGTTCTTGTGTCTACCGCAGTAGATGCTGTTTACTCTCCATAATAATTGTCTCTCAAGTAGCCACGACGGTGGAGACCGCATACCTTAGTCAATAGACTATCGGACCAACAACAGGTAGGTGGGAGATGATGGGTAACGATACCTGTTGACAGCTACAAATGGTTTGGTTTCGGAGTTAATCGATAGTAGGTAATGAAAGGAACAATAGGGGCAGCGGCCAGAGCCTTTTTTTGTGCGTCCAATAGATTCTGAGGATCGTTATCGATATACATCTTGAACACCAATATTGTTCGAAAGTGATCCTCATAAAGCGATCGCACGAAAAATACCTTTGCATCACCACCTATCTATACGTATCGCTCAAAATGCAATAGGTTTGCAGTGATATCGATTGATGCCTATTGGTCAATTCAGTAGGCTTGCAATAATGTTAATCAAAACCTGCAATTAAACAGGTCTGTATTGGGGTGCATTCATCCACATTGTTTATTGTAACTCTTCAAATTGAATTTTTGTTTTTTTGTCCATCCCATTCATTATCTTCGCCCTTCTTCTTTCTCTCCCTCTTCAGTCGTAACTCAGATCCGGGCTCACTAAGTGGGCTCTTCTCCCTCCTTTCAACTACGGTGCTTGCCTTGCATTTTTATCGCGAGAAGGTTTCAGCACTTTCTTCCCTCGTCCACTTGCGTCGGATTGAAAGGGTATTGACAGACACCTCTCTGTTGAAATAAATAGGTACGTAGCGACCGATAAGTTTTCGCATTCCTATCCGAGAAACATAAGCCTGTTGCGCCTAATCGACATTTCGGGTGCCGGGGTATAGCTTGGATCACGGAGACGACTGTCTGGGTGCCAGCTGGGCCATGAGG
>JBBMHQ010099583.1:0-10011 GCA_037834295.1 Postelsia palmaeformis
ATGTACGAGTAGGCGCTATGCGAGGAGGCTTCTGGTATTCGGCTACGAGTAGTTGTTACTGAACTGTGGAGAGTTGACCCACATGCTCACTCCACCTTTTCCCCTGCGTTCGTCTACCTCTTTCCGGGCCGACATAATAAAGACATCTTAAACTATCTTCTTCACACTGCGTGTTGCAGTGTCTGGCCTACAGCCTAGTGTGGCTGTAGCAGAGTATCATCATTGGCTAGCTCGCAGCCTACTGTAGAGTGGCTGTTGGAGCGTATCCACTCGTCGCATATCATCGCTATTTGAACACCCCGTGCCCTTGGGGACTCGCGGGGACTCAGTTATTCCAGCGCCTGGTACCCTCGGGACTCGCGAGGCCTTCGTCATTTCAGCCCCTCGTTCCATTGTGATTCGCGAGGACTCAGACGTTTCATATCCTCGTCCACTTCAAAATTACTGGTACTCGCGAGTCAATCACTGAGCCCGCATGACTGGTACTGGTACGCCGACGACCTTCGCCAGTACTCGTACAATACATCGCTGAACATCTGCGTGTACAGACGCAGCTCACGAGTAAAATAAAAGCTGTGGACTGGTGTGGGCTGCTGTCACAGCAGCACGGCAACAAGTACCACTCGTACCTGCAGTGCTATACCCAACACGAGGTGTCACGTACGACCAAGCTCTGAAAAATACCATGCAACTAGAGCTCTGTACTCCGAAGTTTACCGGTGATCGGGGGAAAAGGTGAGCAGATCGTCGACTACGCAACCACCACGTACCAACACTCCCGCGTTCGCACCCTTGAGTTGTTGTGCTCTCCCGTCTGGCCAGCCTTCCTTGACGCTATGGCACCAATGATGCTGAGTAATGTATGTTGCACGTACCGCTGCTGCTGTGGCTAATGCTGGGGTGTTGAAGCAGGTCCTAAACGCTAGGCTATGCTGTCGACGCCACAACTTTTAGCTCAGGGAAGGAGGCTTCAAGAACGAAGTCGTGGAGACTTGTCACTAGTGCGCGGGAAGCCCTTATTTGGTCTTATGCCAGCTAGAACAAATGTAATTTCGGCGATTGGCGGTGCTACGTATGTACTCTAGGTTCTGTGGGTGTTTCAACTTTATTGGCGGCGTTCTGGTTCTAACGACATTTTAGTTCTTGGTGTACCGGTAGTAGCATTCACGCCGACCGAGTCAACCTAGAGTCTTACCAAGCACAGCATCCTAGCACTGACCACTGACATAAGGTCCGGGTTAGGGTTAGAGCTAGGGTTCGGGTCGGAGGGTCGGCTTCAGGCGTCAACCACAAAAGCCCCACAGAGATCTACTATCAACGTCTGTCCACCCCTCGCCTACAACAGCAGTACGCACGGCACATCTCTGCGTTGGGTGTATCGAGGCGTGCGACTCCGTACCGGCGAGGCAGCAGTGATCATAGTTAAGCTCGTAGTATTTTATACTATTAAAAGTAGGTCGTATCGTGCTCGCCCACAGTAGTTCCCAGATCAACTATAGAAAAGTAACTCGTACGGGTATCAGGTACCAGTTACAGCAGCAGTAGATCCAAACGACAAACGACCGAACGGTCGGTTTTCAAATATTTTTTTTCGTGAGACGTTTGACGGTTTCGCTTCCGTCAAACAGTAAAACAATACTCCGTACAAGTCAACAATTAAAGTCACGAACTTGTCACGACTTTACATTTCGATTTGCTCTTCGTCCTGCGTACGCACGAGTATTATTGTACTGGTGGCTACAATCAAGTAAACAATGCAGCGTACTTTACCGCGGCCGGCACCATTCCAAGCGCACTTCGTAACTTCCGCGATTTTCGCCAACAACAACAACAGCATCATCAACGGGTGGGTGGGTGGGTGTAGTGCATTCGGGCGGGATCCGAGGACCGAGTTTTTTTTTTTAAAAAAGCAGAAGAACACTACACCTTAGGCTGCATCACGCAGCTGTGAGACCGGCGATTTCGTCGGAACTTCCCGCTTTGCGACAAGTTACGTGTGGGTGATACTTCGGTCGCGCGTGCTATACAAGAGAAATCTACCACTACAGGCGTCGCTCTTGAGCGCTGCAAGGATTATATATTAGTCTTGCCGCCGTATAGAGCTCTTCCATCATGGCGGGGTAGAGCGACACATGCCTCGCGAATGTGTGTATACGCTTGCAGACACCCTCTTTGGGGAGGGGCCGGCACTTGCATCGTCGACGAAACTGCCGAACAACTTGCAGCGTGCTGGTGCACCGCGGGGTTCAGCGACGTCGATTCCATGGACAACCCAAGCTGCGTGCCGAAGTTGGCACTGCTGATCGGGTATCTCGCTGTGGCGATGACCGGGACGGCTACTCTCACGTTTCTTGTAGCAAGTGCGTATCGACACTGCGCTCGGCGAGCTTCCGTGAACGAATCGCCAAAGGTGGCCACGAAGCTCCGGTTGATTCTGCTTGCCAGGTATTTATTAATAGTAATAGCATGCATGCATGGTATGGTGTTTACCAGTATCTGAAAAGCCTTGCGAAAGCTGTGCTTAAAAGTGTCAGGTACAGAGTACAGCACTTCAAGTACCTTGCGAATGTCATTCATCTGGTACAACACAGTACGTGTAGAACCTATTACGAGTATACAAGTAGCATCATTCATGGTATATAGCAGTGACCTTCAGCTACGAAAGTTACAGTTCATCAAAACATTTTGAGCCCTCTTGACTGCTTCGTATGAAGTCTGCTATGCTTTAAAACGGATTCCATCGACAAAAGCAAGGGTTTCTTCATTAACTCGCGTGTGGTTCGACCTTTCTTTTCGCTCGCCATCCATCATACCAGCTGCTTTTCCCCGCTGTCGCCGTTTTTCGCGCGCATGTCGTATGCATTACGGGGATCTGGACGCTTTCCAACACCCCCTGCTGTCCGGTCATGGTGGTATGGGCGACAACGAACACCGGACGATACTGTTGTACGTATACCTGGTAGCGTTTACGTCGGTGGAAGTACGCTCGTGTTCGGCATCGCGGCTGTCCGCTTAGCGTCTGGTAATTCGAGTTCCTCCCTTTGGTGGGGCGATGGGGTCATCCGGTTTTACTGCCTCGGGGTGTCTCCCGCCCTTGTTGCAGCGGCGTTATCGGTGTCTGAACTCTGGCTGGGCGTTCTACCGTCATTGCAGGCATGTTTATGTGTGGTGATCGCGTCTAGGCATGATTGTTGCGCGATCGCGTGTAGGGTATTCTAGACTTGACTACGTACACACATACACATATGCTGGAACCAGCCCGTGCAAGTAACGGAATATAGTCTCCGTATTGTTTGGTATTCCGCACAATTTGCGTCGACTGTTTGAGCCGCGTTCGCTGGACCTGGTACCGTGCATGGTGCAACATGATAAACGAGTATGGGTGAATGGAATGAATCACCAAAGGCTAACTATTTTGTTTTTTGTAGGGGGCTACATGTATGGATTAGTCGTGGTGGTACGGTAAAGTTAAAGCCACAACTAGCCCTTCGTGTGCTCTTTTTTCCTCACAAGAAAACACGAGAGCGTGAGTTAACAAGATACGATGAGAGTCGTCTAGGAACTCTCTATGTAAGCGGTAGAAGCGAAGGCATGTTACTAACCGGGGGGGGGGGGGGAAGAAACCTGTGACCACGGCTTGTCAAGAGAGAGTGGAAAGTAAAACGTACTGGCTAAAAAGCGAAACAAACATCGCCAGGCTTAGGAGCGTTTGCTGTTTGGACATCATCAAGTTCTTACTTGTCGTATATTCACGTGGTATCGCAGGATGCCACTGTAGTGCAGGCTGCATTATATGCTTGATCGTCACTGCTCGTGATTGGCGCCCAAGCTGCATGTTGTCGGATGACCAACGAGGTTAAAAACGAATGAGAGCAGTTGATACTGGGTCGTGTGATGACTGGCTGGCTCCACACTGTACACCAATTTATTGAAGGCAATTTGTAGATTAACAGTTGAGGCGTTCTACGATAGAGCTTCACCCTGAATTTTCTGAGGCTCCTCACTTATGGAGTTCCATACCTCACCCAAAACCCACGTGAGCATACATCAAATTGCATCGCAATGAATAATCTTATAGCCCGAGTATACAAAAACGTCAGTTTTGGCAAGGTTGGCATTATTCCGACGATTTCGGGTTAAGGAGCCCCGTCATTCAGGAAACATTTTGTCGGAAAAGTGCCACCTCTACTTGGAACGCATCAGTTGACCCTATCGGTCCCTGCATTTTGAGACAGACTTGTATACCGTACCATATTTGCGGAGTTGGCAGTCAGAGCTGACTACTACGTTGCTCAGTGGGCTTTGATATATGAACGAGTACCACTTGTTTCTGTGAGCAAATTTCCCTATTACGGGGGGCCATAGTTAATAGGACCTGGGGTGCACACCAAATCCTATATATTTACCTATTTTTAGTAACAGTATTTGGTTCTATCAACTATGGTCCCCCGTAATAGTTAACACCACTACGATTTCCGTGTTCTCTTTGTGCGGACACTCTGACACTCTGACGTATGAACAACTCTGCGTGCTGCTCCGTCAGCTGCTTCCTGCCAACTGCCTTGCTGCGAGTCTCGTCGAAATCGACAAGGAGGTGCGAGCGTTTCTTTGGATGGTGTCGGCTGGCTACGTCGGCATGGTGCTGCTCGGCTTTGCTTCTTTCTTCGTCGACCCTTTTCTGGTCTTGAAAATCGGCGACCTTTTTTGCGTCTCGGGGGCAACGGTGAATGTGAGAAATTGACTTGAACATTTTTTGAGCATCCGACGGATCATCGTTTTTGGTTTTTCTTCTGATGTATCATATTCGCCCTTTGCATCTCTTCCTCTTTTTACGTACAGCCGAAACTCAGGTCCGGGGTCATGTAGCACGCTCTCCTCCTCCCTCCGTCCCCTCTGCGGTTTGTGCCATGAAAGGCGTTTTTACCGCGATAAGACTTCAGCCCTTCCTCCCCTCGTCACCTGGCGTCTTATTGCTATGCAGTACCTAGTAGGTGGGATCGCGAGAAGAACTTCAGAACTTTTCTTCCCTCGTGGCGTCGAGTCGCGCAGATGATCAGAGAGATCCCCATTTCACTATCTATAAATCGTTTGGGGTCAGAAAGGTCCCTGTTTTTTTTCGATCTTGTTTGGTTTTTCCCTTACTGGACGGGCAGATCAGATGACATCATACCAGATCAGATCATATCATATCGTATCAAGACACATCAGATCCCCATGTTCCGGTCCACCAGGCAGGCCTTTCGAGGAAGTTTGGTCTATAATAGACGCCATGCTATATATTACTTGTTTTTTTGGGCGGGGTCTGCACGAGACGGCTCTTATTGCTTGCTTTCTTGCCGGGTATGTAGTCCCTGCATGACACGGCTCTTGTTGCGCGATATCTACCTCATCGTAACGGGAAAAAACATGGGCTCTACAACGCACGTTATTTCGTGCAGCGGGCTGTTCCGCCGGCTAGGGTCGCTCGCTCACAGTACATGATGTAGCGGAGCAGATGGTGAGAGAAAAGGTTGAAAAGGTTGAGGTGCGAGCAGGCGACTTACGAAATGCCAAGAGTTTCACGCTCCACAGGAAAAACAACCCGGACGCCGCATGCATATATGCACAACACGGCATATCACGAAAAAAGGAAAAACTAAGATGAAAATATATGATATATATACATATATATATATTTATTGAAAAAACGAAACCGCCATCCCCTCTGATATACTTATTTCCCGCCCACTTGCAACTCCCATAGCGCCGCTAAAAAAAAAAAAAGGAACAAATGTACTTCTCTCAGCCTCGTACGCTCCCCGCCCTCTCGCGACCACCTCGCCGCCGATTTGGTCGAGGCCGAGCTCTTCTCCCTCTCTGCTGCAGCGAGCACCATGGCTCGCCTCGCGTGAAGCCTGGCGCTCACCGTGACCCTCGTTCGCCAGCTCGCCAATGTTGGTGCTTAGACTGCGGAGCTCTCTCCTTCTTTCTTCCTATTTTTCTCTGAAATTCAGCTTGTTTGCGAGAAAACGTGCCGCGTGAATGTCTTTTTACACACCAAAACGACCCTTATAGGTTGGCACATATTATGTTGAATCCGATATCGGGAAGGTAGACAGAGCCTTTTTATGTTTCCCTCGTGTCTCGATGGACACGCGACGCCTGGCCATGAAACGGGCGACCGCGCGTTTCCCAAGCCCCTGGTTTGCCTGCCAGCGCCCGCCGACAGCCGCGATGGCGCCTTCATATGACCTACTGTAGTGACTTATCTGTCCGATGAGTGTGTAGTACTTTTTTGGCATTTTTTTCGTTTACGTTTCATTTGCTTGCCTTCCGCAACAGGCAGCATGAGCTACAATGTTGATCACTCGCGATCATTCCCTGAAAAAAAGACGATCGAATACGGGAAACCTACGCAAGCAACAAGCGGGCAATAAAAACAACATGTTTTTTTTGTCTAGTGTGATGCCTGAGCCCTTCCAAGGTAACCCTTTTTTTTTTTCAAAGAAGAAGCTGAACTTCCCCACGACGAACCTGAAACATACTCTCCCTACGTCCCGACAAATTAGAACCGCGTGTTGGTGACACGTAGCGGCCCTTAATTCCGGCCCGTTCCACGAGGGGAGAGTGCCACAAGGCTTGGCTTCGGTAGGTGATTGGTCAACCGTTCCCCAGTATCCCAACGGACTATTTTCTCAAGTTTTTTCTTAGAGCCCGTTCTCGGTTGAGGTGTGAAGAAGCAACAGCAGTGTGAGGCACAGGCTGAGATTTGCGAAAAATAAAAGGAATTTGAAGATCCGTCCAGGGCTCATTTTAACGGGGAACTTAAGCTGGAAATAAATTTATATTCCGAATTGTTTCTTGATTGACACCTAGCACGCCATTCCCCCTTAGGACCCAAACCCCCTTTTTTTGTCGAAATCGATTTCAAATTCAATGGAACTAAAATGTTACGTCCAACTAAAGTTCTCCGTTAAGATGGGCCCTAAACTGAATTTCGTGCCGAGTTGACTCATTTTTGAGTGAGAAACCCCAACCTGACAAACCCGACCTGGGCCAGATTTCCTGTTTCTTTCTTGTTGGGTGTCCCTGTGCTGGAGATAGCTGCCTCCATGCTTCGTAACCTGATGATGTGTTTCGGGTGTTCAAAGACCAGCCCCTCTATCCTCTATCGAAAACAGGCCGACCTGTATGTACGCGCGCGTGTCACCTCCAGGGCGTGTGCATCGTGTTCGTCGGGGCTAACACCCAACAAGTGATCCGGACGGCCATGGCAAAGGTGCGAGGCAACCTGCGGTTTAGAAGAGAAGCGCGAACAATGTATCAACGTATTGCATGCATGGTTATCACACAATCATACATGCCCTCTCTGTTCAACACATTCGTTCGGCGTCGTGAGCTGTGGCAAGCACTCCCTACGCATGCATGGTTCCCATATGTTCATCTGCGTTCTTCTGCTCCCAACACCTTCACTTGGTGCCGTACGCTGCAACAAGCGCTCGCTACTGTTTCCAGCGACGCCATTACAAGTGCTTCTAGCATACGTAATAATTGATATCAGGTATGATTTTTTGAATCTCCGACAATGCATCGTACCATGTTCCGTTCCGACTTGAATCGAGTATGCTTTCAGTAAATACCGCAGCAATAGTTTCCATCTCTTCCATCACAACTGAACAAAAACAAAACAATCTCATGGCTGCCTTTTGGTCAATTCTTCGAGAGTGAAGGAACGTCCCCGTCTTCTTACGGCCGTTGTTTTAGAAGCATGTTTCGTTCTACATTACCTGGTTTCCCTGATTTAACTTCCTGACAGAGAGAATCTCAGATTCCCTGATTTCTCGCCCTCTCTCTTGAAGTTCCTGTTTTTAGGAAACACCTCCTTTTCTATCTACTGCACTTCTTTTCCTTTTTCTTATTTTTTCAAGAGAATTGAGGGAAACCAACGGAAAAAAAACATTCTCGGACAACGATTGCCCCCCCCCCCCGCTTTTTAGTATTCAACTTAGCGTTTAGGGCTGTATATGCTCATCTTGGTACTGTAGCCTAACCGATTAGACTTTCAATAGTTACCCGTGCTATTACGGGTGACCATCTTAAATAGGACGTACGGTACACACAATAAGCCATATGTTTCCCTATTTTTATTAACGTTACTTGGTCCTGTTTACTATGGTCCCTACGAGGGGTCAACTCGTGCACCGGGTGTGGCGCCGCTCAACCTTGCCACGAGGCGCGGGAGCAATATAAGATATGGTGTTGTGACGTCTGAATGAAAGTTGTCAGCCAGTTGTACACGAAGACTGAGGTCAAGGGGGTATTATTCCCGGTGACCCTGGAAAATCATCCAAATATAATTTCATGCAACCCATTCGGGAAATCATGAAATCCACCGCATGTGCCCGTTGGACAATTTGCAGTTACCCAAATCACACCAATGAACCAATCAGAATACATCAGACATTCGCGCGACTGTGAAGAACTGCTATGTCTTACACCCCGTCATAGATATATTTCGGAGATTCGACCCCCCGATGAAGAAAACGATTTCCTTTGATATCTGAAAACGTGATCGAGAGAGCGAGCAAGAGTTTTTGTTGTTTTTCTTGTCGTTGTTGCTTCCGTGGTTTTCAGCTTTCGGAGGGCTCATGCATGATCAACGCTGAAGTTCATGGTACATATTGTCTGACTGCTAGAGGAATATACACAATAACTCCATTATTCCCCCGAAGATGTGCATATTGGTTCATTAATATCACAATCCACCTATAAGAAGGGGATCCAGAATCCAACGGCATCAATCGTTGAAAACCGGCGAGCCTGAGAGGAATGCTACACCTTCAGATACGCGCAAAAACAGCAGAGACAAAGTCGGGATCATCGAAGGGAAGAGAAGACACCTGCCTGCCTGTGTGGTCATGCTTTTGCCTAAAAATGTTGACAAGCGGGAAAACTTTTGCGTGATGAGCTGGTGCGTACAAATGAACGACGCTTCGAAGAAAGGTCGGATGACAAACTGACGGAAGTGTTCTGGTTCCCCTCGGTTGTTTTCATTTCTTCGGGGGGAGCGTAGCGTTCATGAGTGATCAACGTTAGTGAAGATTATGCTGCCTGCACATTGGTTGCCGAATGGCGAACGCAGCAATAACACGGATGACATATTTATAACCGAACCACACTGTAGACTCTGGAGACTAGCTGCAACAACAAACGTAGCGTACTCGTACCGCTCCTAACCCAAGCAGGCCCGGGAGGCGTCAAAGTCATACTACGCGGAGGCTGAAAGGATGTTGGTGCTGCAGGTATTCGCCCTCCTCTTCGCGACTGGGGTATTCGTCTCCGCGCACTCTATGAAGATCTTCACCACGGTCGGGTCGAGTACCCCTCTCATCCCCGCCGTCATAACAGTGAGACGAAGTACATAAGTATTTTGAAGCAAGATCGATTTTTCCATGCGTCGTACGTACCAGGTAAATTAGTTCAGTTATTATGTATCTTATCATCCGACAATGTGCAGCATGATCTTCAAGACCGATCCCTCATAAGTTTCCCGTAAGAAGAGATCGCTGCAACACCGTAGTATCACACGCAAGGCATCTGATTATAGTCAGCGTTTAAACTGAAGCGAACGAGCAGGCAGCGAGGATGGCGGGCAAACATGATCATGGCACACAGGGGTATACCGACAAAATAAACGGAGCGCCACACTCACCACACTCACCATCATGTCGGAATTGAAACCAAGCTACCTGGTAGTTGCTTGGGATTTTGAATAAAAAAACTGAAGACGTTTTTTTTTTCAGTTTTTTTCGACTTGATCCCAGTAAACGATTTGGAAACGGACCTACATTTAGTTGATTTGACATGGACAGTCATTTCTGGTGCTATAATATACAGAGTAACCCAACAAGAAGATGGGGGGGGGGGGGTGTACTCGATAGGAGATATGTACTCAATCTCATGCGTGGCCGTAGTCGTATGACCATAGACCCTCGCATCCCTACAATGCCGGGACGGAGCATGTCGGGTTTT
>JBBMHQ010099594.1:0-10008 GCA_037834295.1 Postelsia palmaeformis
CCCGCATTTGTTTTGCAACGAAGAAAAAACAAATACAGCTGGTCCTCCGGATTTGTGGCTTCGGCTTACCGTCAATTCGACTACGTTATGTGTGATACGACTGGCGTCTCCAACAGATCAAACGTCTCCCTACTACGTGGGCTAGAATATCGTACCTTAGTTATGCAGCCGCCTTTACCCCTTTCCGTCTCTGCCGGGCTGTTAATAATACTTTAGTGAAACTATTGTAGTCTGAGCTGTCCCGACAACCAAACCAGACCACCTCGCTCGCCTGCCACACTCTCTTCTCTCTCAATCCCTCCTATCTCTATCTCTCTTTTTTTTCGTTTCTCCCCTTCCCTTTTTTTTCAAGATATTTCGTTTTTGCTTTCCTCTCCCTCTCTCTCTCTCTCTCTCTCTCTCTCTCTCTCTCTCTCTCTCTCTCCGTAGTATCTGGTACGTACACCACCTGCTGTAGAATGGCACTCGTACGAGGGTGAGCGACAGGAACGTACGTACGCGTGTATGTGCGAGTTTTACAGCAAGTAGGTGCCTACCGTCAGTTCGGCTGGTTTACGATACAAATGCCGTCCCCATAAATCGAGCTTGGTATGCCGGCCACAAAATCTTACCGAAGCGACCGTATGCAGCAGCAGGTATCCTCGTCAGCGCCTAATCGACCTTGGCCTCACAACCCTACTGGAAGTCCTCGTAAAAGTAGGAGGGTCCAGCCACGGCCTGCTTTTCCACGTTACTCAGAACCACAGACAGATGGATTTGAAAACAAAGGTCACTCGTTTCACACCTGCCCGTAGATTGCGCCGCTTTTAACTTTTGTTTGCTAGACGTACCACGCCACGTGCTCCGCCCTGCTCCTCTCCGTTGGGCAAGTGCGCTGATCTCCTCAAGCCACCTCGCGCCTCCGCCACTTTCCCAGCGTGGTAGGCGCCGCCGCCCTCGCCTCCTTGCTGTATCTCCTCCCTCCCTTCCGGGGTCTGAGGCTTCCTGTAATTGCGCCGCGTATATATGCTCCCCCTCCTGCTTGTAGATCCTTACGCTTCCTCTCTCTGCTCATGCACACACCAACTCCTTTCCGCACCTCCCCGCGCCTACCTTCCGCTTCGTCACCCCGCCGCCCACGCGACCCTACCCCGCCACCCTCCTCAACCCACCACGTCGCCCACCCACATTAAACCCGTGCTGGTGTTGCTGTTCCTTTCGCTTGCGTGCTGATAGCGTGCTCGCTTGCTTGCCCGCTCGCTTGCTTGTTCGCTCGAGTCGCTTGAAGGGATTTCTGGCATTATAATTAAAGGTGGCGGCGCACGAGCGATGCCGCGATCCACCGACCGAATGGCGGCGGGTGACCGTCTGCGCGACCGACCGATCGCAGGCGAGCGGCCGAAAACTCCGGCGGTGGGTGGCGACCGACGAAGGTGACCTAAGGCCGTAAAAACATTATCGAGTAAACGGCGGCGCAGCGATCGGCCGGCCAGGCGATCGAACCGGCCGAGCGATTAAGGAGACGACGGCGGGTGATCGATGACGACGGCAATAAGTGCTATTATTGTATATTGAGTCCACGAGAATCACAGAAAAAAACAAATGATTGCAACGAAAGTCTCGCCAAAATGTACAAAAGGTAAACTATGATTTGCATGCTGCATACATAAGCAACACAAGTAGCGGCAACACAACAACCAGTGCATACCGCATCCGAGCAAAGCGCTGCGCAATCGGCACAACAACATCGGCAGCGGTTTACTCCAGATAGCAAGAGGCATGTTTATTTCCAAACATGATTTGCTTTCCTGTGATGACGTGAGTAGAGAAGAATGGTTAGGGCGATGTGGGTGAGCTCGCGCATATGCCACACTGCCCGTGGAGGATTACTCTCTCGGGTGGCTATCTTCCTCGCACCGGCCCCTCTCGGGGGTCATGTTGGATCAACGTGCCCAAGTGCCAGCGGTAAACGGCAGCCTGTTCTATTGTTGGAACAGGAGTTATGGGTTAAATTGACGCACGATACGAAACTTGAACGTAGAAGAAGTGTGGTAAGTTTTACGGTAAGCTTTTTTACCGATCCGCTGGAGGACTAAGCAAAAAACCTACACACCAGAAAGTCCACGTTTGATGAGATGATGATGGCGATTTTCTTACATTGTGAATAGCCCACTTCCCTGAAATCCTGCCTGTGTGGTCACAAAACAGGCATGCATCTCTACGGGAGAAACAAACAAACACGAAATGGTTCGTACGGCAATATAAAACCAGCAAGGAAGGGAGACGACACAAACGAGCTCTTGTGTACATCCCACCAACCCGTATCACCTGCGACCAAGTATCATTAGGAACCTATTCATGGTATTATGCGTACACTCGAGAAGATAGTATATATATATATATATATGACCCGAAGAGGGAACAGAATGAACAGAGAAGGGAAAAAATAGGAAAAAATAACGTAACAAAACTGCGCTCAGGGAGCAGGCCCGAGTCTTGACTCGACGTGGACGCCTTAGGGGGAAGTAAAAAACCGAAACCCGGATAACGAGGCGTTATTCTGAAAACAAAAACCGTATAAAACACTCCATCATTGTTAGGTAAGGTCGCTTGCAGCACCATCGAACGACTGCATGGCTGGCATGACCGCGGAGACCAGCATCGTAGTTTGTCATTTCAGGACCGTTTCGGGAGTTACAACGACATGCGTTTTCGTATCGGTAGGGGCCACGTCATTTACGGCCCCTCCCAAAATTGTGGGTTGCCCTTCCTTTAGGCTAACCCACCTTGCCACGTGTGGGTATCGCTCTCGACCTGTCGTACAAAGCAACAATCCTACTTTCTACACAATTGGGAGATCTCCTATCTCACACCAGATACACGCCCTGCCCCCCTGGGGTTCGTGGAGCGCCATTCTCGACTCAGTCGAGTCTTCGCCAAACGTGAGGTTGGTATGTATATTATCGATATAGTGGATAATCTAGGCACTTTACGATCCTCTGTTCAATCCAGTACATACCGCAAACGGTAACCATTCGAGTTTATCATGGATAGTCCATGCCTAGTACGAATTGCCTCCTCCTGATCCTAAATATCATGGCTTATAGGCTCACATTCCCCAACATGGTGTCCAACCCGAGAATTGAACTCGGGTTTCCACGGGTTCTCCTTTCAATGGTTCCTTGGCATTGTCATCGATATTACAGGTCTGCACCCCGCCCCGACCCAGTTGAAAGCTGGTGCACGCATGCCGCCCCCCGAGACGGTCGAGGAACTTCGAACGTTTCTCGCCCTGACGGGCTCCTTTCGGCAGTTTGTACTCAACTATAGTCTGACTGCCGCCCCGCTCACCAGCATTCTACGCAAGAAGGACCCCGCGTCTAGACACGCACGCAATAGTTTCATCGCGTGGAAGGAGCGAGCATACCAGTCGTTGCGTTTAGCTCTATTCTTGCCTTCGGTGCTTGCATTTCCCAATCTCGACAACACGATCGAATTACACACTGATGCTAGCTAGCACAATTGGTGCGGGATGAGTTCTCATGCAGACCATCAACGGTACGCCTCGCGTGATTGCCTTCGGTAGCCACAGGTTCTAGCGTACAGATGTCCGTACAGGCCCTAACGAACGAGAATACATGAGGGTGCAGTGGGCTGTGGACCATGTTCGACCTTATTTATCGGGTAGACAGTTTATGGTAGTGACTGATTCCTTCGCGATAACTTACCTGTTTCGAAATCGCGAGGTGTACCCCAAACTACACAGATGGGCACTGAGACTGACGGAATGGTGCTGGTATAGCGAGCGGGAGTACAACACGTCCTACCGGATGCCCTGTCGTGACTGCCTCAGACGCAGAATCCTCAAGTAGATGATGTAGATGGCTCTTCTCGCAACAAGTTTAGGCCAAAAATACCATCCAAGTTCGTAGGAGGACCGAGCTTCGACGCGGTTGGGCTAGCACAATTAAAGGAAGTAGGCGTCGGCGGAACTGACGGTGGTGGATTATTTTCTATGCGCCGTCAGAGCCGCACACGAATGCTGCTTCTGACTCCCGCCTCCTATCTCAACAAGCGCTGCCCTTTGGCACGTGTGTTGCATCAAAGTTAGACCTAGGTACACTGCGCAGCGGGTGCAGGACTCGTACGCCTTTCGTACGGGTACGTCCCCTAAACAATATCCAGATGCCGCCCATTGAATAGTTGGGGGATCCGAAGCGTGACCATTCTCCCATGACCACACCAATCGAGTCGACTCCATCTCCACCACCACCTATTACAGCACCCCCGTGCCTGGTTCACGCCGGTCGTGACGACCTTGGGGAGGTGCTTTCAGCGGGGGGAAGTACCGCGCTCGTCAAAACCCTGCCACATCACAGATGAACCGGCCATTTATGGGGCGGTTGAGATACTCAACAACCCTGTATCTCTGGTGCGAACGCAACAGGGCAATTCCCATCTAGATCAGGTTCATAAGAGTTTGTGTGGTAGCATTGGCGCAGGCGCAGGGGGAGTTGACCCTACTGGTTGCAGTTTAGACGACAATGGAATCCGGTGCGCCGTCGAAAAGAGCAGGCAACTGCCAGTCATCCCTGCATTTATTGTAGCCGACGTACTCGCTTTGGTATACGCCCTGCACGGACACACAGAAGTAGGAGCTTATTTTTATCTGGTGCGCGATCACGTTCACTGACCCTTGGCTCACCGCGATACGCGACAATACGTGTTAGAATGCGGGTGCCGAAGATGCAAGAGACTGAACAGCAGGCGTCTCGTGATGTTTCTGGACGCCCGTTAGAGCCGTGGGATGAGCTGCACATTAAAATCTTGAAGTTGGACACGCCTTCTCTTTCAAGCAACAAGTACGCCCTACTGGCAGTAGACCAAGCCTTCAAAACTCCATCCGGCTGCCCTCTGGCAACCAAGCAGGCAGTAGGGGATGCACGGATCCTTAACGAGTTATGATTGAACTTCGGCGTACCGTGGGTGATTCGTTGTGACAGTGGCAAAGAGTTCAGAGCGGAAGTAGTGACGCACTTGTGCCGTTTGCTGCAAACAGAAATATTGCTCGGACCCGCCGATCGACCACGAGGTTAAGGGGCCGTCGAGAGGCTAGAGGGTTGGCTGCAAGAGCTGTTGGTAGAGATTTGTAGATCGTGGCCCGGAATTTGGGACGAACACGTTACCTCAGCAATCTCGATCAAACGTGCTTTGCCAGATGCTTCCCTCCCCTCACGCATGACCCCTTTCGAGTTACTGTTCGGCCACAAACCCTGCACGTCGATAGACGCTTATCAAAAGAGACAGGACAAAACGGTGACCTCGGCGATTTCGTGGAACGACGCAAGCAGAACCTCCGAGAAGTCCGCCTTGCACTCGAGGAACGTCACACCCAGAGAGTAACCACACGGGTGCACGTGAACGCTACTATCTCGAGACACTCCGCCGGAGTGCTGGTCGAGAAGGGAAGCCTCGTATTGGTGCGCGAGTCAGAGAGCAGAAGACATCGCGACAACAGAGCAGAAAGCTTCCACGGTAAGTGTACGGGCCCCCGGAGAGTCACGGAGGTATTTCAGGCAGTCATAATCATACGAACTAACGATATGAGCTAGAAAATGAGGCACCCGAACCGTGTTCGTAGTAGACGTCAAGCCATTCCACTTCCCACCCCTGACGTTGAGGCACTCACTAGCTGACGAGTTCGTACAGTATGTGAAGGGCCCCGATTTCAAGTTGACGTTGAATGCTATAGGCTCCGCGTCGCTGGACTCCCTCGTGAGCTGCTGTAAGAGTATCTCCCCCTCGGGAACTGCTTGGTGGGAATACAAAATAAAGCCGAGGGAGGGAGTAGTGTCTGGCTGGTTGGTCGATGAAGAACAGCTAAATAAACATCACCCCTCTGCCGTTGGATGGCTATATTGCACTCTGATGCTTGTACAAACAGCAGTCTACTAGCCACACAGAGACTGTCTCGGTTAAACATGGTACGCCCCTCTCTCGCCGTAAAGCCTTGACCCGGTTCTCGATACATGCCACTATCTGGAAGGACCTTGGCGGCGGCCTCAGACCACAGGACCAGGTGTACGACTACCGAGGATGATGCTGGCGAGTTTGCCACAGCGACCTGAATCGGTAGGAGCTAACCCGTCGCGAGATGGAGCAGATGAAGAGCTGAAGCAATATCGAGCATCAGTTCCAGTGCACCGTTCGCTCGCTTTCCCGTGCGCCGTTCTCTCTCTGCCTCACTTGCCCGTGCGGCGCTCCCTCGTTCCGAAGCCTTGCCCGTCCGTCACTTGCTGCACCGTTTCCTCGCTCCGACACCGTGCGTTCCCACGCTCCGGTGGTTTGCCCGTTTGCCGCTCGTTGTGCCGCTTCCTCGCTACGACGCGGTGCTTTCCCTTGCTCCAGTGCCTCGCCCGTCCGCCTTTCGCTCGTTCCGAAGCCGCGCCCGTGCGCTGCTAACTCGATTCAATGCCTTGATCGTACTGCCCAACGAACGGAGCTTGAAGGAGCTGACTATCCGCTATATGGAGCTATTGCAGACCTGAATCGATACTGAACGTCATCGAGGAAGTGAAGACCGTCTTCTCCTATCCTTTGTTGTTTTGGGTTTTTGTATGAAAGGGCTGGCGTGGGATAATGGCGTTTAGACTTGAGGGGTGTGGGATGTACGTGGTGATGGCGAGAATATTCTTTAGTGTGTTTGGTTTGTGCGGAGGTGTGTCTCAGCTTCTGTTATTGACTGAATGTGGTTTTGCGAGAGATTGAGTGGTTGCTGCTTGAAACCGCCCGCCTGTCTGGCGTGGATCAGTTGGGCGTTTTGGTGCAGAGGGTTTCTTCTTTGTGCCTGTTGATTGAAGTCAATAACACGACCCATACGATATATCGTAGATTTAGGAGTTCCATGCTGGAAAGAGATTCTGGTAGTAGGGTGTTGAAATATCAGGGCAACGTGTACCCCACCAATGCCACTCTTTAGATGTAGCTGCACATGAAGCGAGTCGTCTCGACGGCTCGGACATATGATATAATATGCGATTCTCTGTTTTGTTTTCGCCTGGAATCAATCATGCGTTTCCGTGCCAGCTGCGCCTATACTTTTAGACATCAATCAACACACCAGTGAACTATCAGTGATCTTCTTTTGGCAAGCGTAGCCCAGGCCAATTTAGTGAGGTTGGAACATAATACTCGCATGTCTGTTCCTAGATGATGTGCTTATTGATAGTCAGGAAGCCAGCGTGTATATATAAGAAAAAGAGAAGATCGAGGTCCTGGTGGAAAGGACGTAAGAGCAAAAGACAGATGGTGCCGCACTAGAGGCAGCAGTGATCCCAGTACGGCCAAGATTGAGCCGGACCTGGTAGATTCGCTTGGCACTGGTGGCAGTTGCAGGGGCAGCAGCACCTCCAGTAGCACCGTCAGTAACAGCGGCAGTCAGGGGGTTGCTACGCATGTTGTGACGATGAAGCAAATACAGTAACTACCGCTCCACGCCGCCGTGACAACCGCTGCCGCAACCACCGTCGTCTCGACCGCCGCGTAGCCGTCGATGCTGCAACACCCCAGGATAGCCAGGTATTTGCCCGAATTTATATGTGGGTTCGTTTCGCGCTGGCGACGTAGAACTAGAAAGTAAGAATAAGAAAGGGTGAAGGCATGAGTTTAGCCGGGTGGAAGGTGGAGACCGCGCCCGCAGGTGGTTGATGGAGGGAAGTCGTTGCCCCGGATGAGATGAAGGGGAGAGTGAGGGTCAGGGTTGTACACTATTTCTAATTCGCGTGGTATGGCCATGGTAACACCCATGGCATACCATGACATCTCCATGGCACCGCACGGTGCGGCATAGGAGTTCATGACACACCGTGAGGGGTGCCGTGGCATGCCACCGATAATACCATGACAGCCTGGCACTCCATGGTAACCCCACGGAATGCATTGGCAACCCCCACGACACCCCAATGTTCACGGCACCTAGGCTGGGGCTGGGGTTAGGGTTAGTGTTGGGGTTAAGATTAAGGTTCCATGGTATGTCGTGGAGGTCCGTGGAGGGTTCTCTGATATGCCGTGACAGATACCGCGGAAGGTTTTGTCGCAGGTGGTGCCACGACATGGAACGGCATACCGTGGAAAGGGACAACACTGTACATGCCCGCAGGGGGGGGAGTCTGCATCTTCTGTTTGGGATCAGCGCACGGACGCGACAGAATGTACTGCCCGGAAAGAAACAGGGTGAAATAGAAAGGACCAAGGCGCCATCAGCAAGTATTTACGTCCGCACCAGGCATTGGGGGGATTTGCCGTCTTACCTGGCTGAATCCGAAACTAAAGTCGTTTTACCTGGCATCGGATTTCGATACTTCTATGTTTGCAACAGGGAGAGATGCTGTGGATTGGAGCATTCGAATACTGATTTGAGGGTTTGAGCGTTGATTCAAGAAATTGAGTTTTGAGGCTCAGATTGAATTTTTGAGTTTCTGATCGTGATATGAGGTGATTATGATATTACGATCTATCAACCCTGTCATTCGGTGCCTTGTCATGCACCGGAGTTGGGGACCACAGGAGTATGGTCGTGTATAGTGAGCAAGGGGGATGTTGATTTTATTCAAGAACGCGACCCATAATATACATAGTAAATTGAGGACTTCTATACTGGGAAGGGATTATGGTAGTAGGGTATTGGGATATCGGGGTAATGTGCACCTCACCAATGCCACTCGTTAGATGTAACTCCATATGAGGCGAATCGGCTCGACAGCTCGGATATAAAATATAAAACAATATGAGTTCCTCCGTGTTGTTGTCTGGAATCAACCACGCGTTCCCGTGCTAGCTGCGCCTATATCTTCCGAGATCAATCAAAAGTGCCTCGCAGTGGGCAGAGTTTTGTTGATGATTCAACCTTCTTGCTTATTTCATTCAAAATAGGGGACTGAAATCACACGGATATTGACTTTTGACCCGTTCGGATAACGCCTACATGGCAGTTCAAGCCTAGGCGATAGTACAATGCGCTTACTCATAGTTGAATAAGTGTGGTAGGGAGACTATTATCCATTGAATATTGGTCAGGCAGTCAAAATCGCAGTACATAGGCAGAGGCGAGGATTTGTATCGGATATTTCCCGCTGATGGCCCCTGCATTATCGGTTTTTGTTTCGCCTATCCCCGGGACCTCTTGTTTTGCGGTTCCTTCTTCTGAGTTGTTACCAGAGGTGACGATAGCATATTACTCCATTATCCGCATCAAGCTAGGGGGGATGTTACCGTTCAGGACCGTTTCAGGAGGTACGACGACTTACGATTTCGTATCGGTAGAGGCCGCGTCGTTGACGGCCAATTTCCACTTTGAGGATTGTCTTTTTTTTAGGCGAACCCACCTTGTCCCTCGTCGTCAACGCTCTCGATCTGTGGTACAAAGCAAGATCTCTACCATCTAGATCATAGGAGACCTCTTCCCCTACACCAGAAGCACGCCCTTCCCCTCGGGGGTACGTGGGGCATACTTCTCGACTCGGTCGAGTCTTCGCCACACATGAAGTTCGTATGATTATGATCAATTTTGTGCATTATACAGGCATGTGACGATCCTCTCTTTAATTCAATACATACCGTAAACTGTAATCACTCGATTTCCTCATGGATGGTCCATTCCTTGTTTGCATTACCTTATCCTGACCCTGAATATCATGGCTTGTAAGCTCACGATCCACAGCATTGACGTGCCCTCTTGCTGATTTATTTCGTGTCAAGCGGAAATTATATTGACCGGATTACAATACGGATTTTGTACGAACATTTTACTGTGAAGAGACCGGCAAACAAAGCAAACTTTAGCGCTATTTAGTGCAGGTATACTAACACCTATACCACATATGTTTACACTCTACGGCAGAGGGAGTGTAACAGTATGTCGCATGTATGGTGAGATGTTCGCACGCAGAACAAACCTTCACGCTGAGTGGTGTGGAATATATTTGAAATGCAGTACAGGGGTGAATCTCGAAATATGTGTCAACTCTCTCT
>JBBMHQ010099605.1:0-10007 GCA_037834295.1 Postelsia palmaeformis
GTGCGGAGTAAAGGTTATTTACCTCGCACAAATGATCTAACTAGACAACCAGCTGTCGGTGACCGCCAAAAAAAAAATAAAAAAATGGTACCCTGGTCGTCTAGCTCACGTAGTGAGCGGCATGTTTTACAGTGTCGTTGCCAAACGACGCCAACCCAACAATTGGAGGGGGGGGGATGTTCACTCGCATTATTACAGGGTGCTCGTCGAGAGCGGCAATAGGACGGCATAGTCTGAAGCTGTTACAGTTTGACGTTACGTGTCGTGTCGTGGCTATATGTCTCTCGGCGGATTGACACTGTAACAATCGCGTCCCGGCATTCCACGGTCACTGCAATAGTCCGCACGCGCGCTGCTCTCACTTCGCAGCCTGAAAAGCTTGGACATTTTTGCTCAACTCTCTGTGGGCTGCACTGCGCCTCGTCACGTATTAGGGATAGTTGGAATACGAGCAAAGCAAAGTTATAGTTTACTATGCAACGGCGCTAAGCAAAGAGGGGTTCCTTTTTTCCAGCCTCTGGCGTGCCCGAATCTGATTATCTCGCCCGGCCACCGGAATCTCCTCCGAAACGAACAAAACAACTACTGTAGGGAATCTCCTGTTCGACCCCACCGGAATCACGTTGGAAATCTTTGAACGAAAAAACAATGAAGGAATTTTGCACACGCCGGACAGATACATCATCTACAGACAGATTATCTACTCGTAGATTCTCTACGAATAAATCATCTACATCATCTACAGGTATATCATTTACAGATAGACCATCTAGATCATGTACATCCAAACCTGCCGTTTAGAGTTGTTGTATAGGATATGTGTATCTCAGATCGATCGCAGGAAATACGTATCCAAAACGTATGATTAATAGACCATGCAGATGAAAAATTGGCCGTGGATGATCTGGCTTTCACCCGTCAAGATGAGGTTCATATCGCGGCCTTCAAGACGTTAAGAAAAGTTCGTTTTTTTCAGTTCCTTTTAGGGCAAAATACTGCAGTTCCGGACACCTCACTTGAATTCTGAGTAGTTTGTCCCGAAAACGGGACTGCAGTGCTAGTAGCGTTAAGACACAACGTCTAAAAACAAAACGAAACGAAACAAAGCCCCTCTTGAATCGCGACCCCCACTGCAAACCCCGAAACGCAAGGCCTCACATCCGAAGTCGGCTCCAGAATGCCCCCTTTGCTCCCCTCAGTCGCCATTTCGATCTCGCTACAGTGCGTAGCCACGGGTATAATTTCTCCTCAGCTTACCGTACGCGCAGTGGGGAGCGTGTGCATACTTCTGACTTGAGATGCCCCGGATTTTGTTTTGATCACGATGCGAAAAAAATGGGTAAGAAAGCAAAAACGTGACACAGCAGTGCTGCGTGCGTGCCCATGCCTCGCCGCGGGGGTGGGTGGATTTGTCTCTCTTCTATTTTGTTATGGCATTTTTTCTCGGCAGGACATGTCGGCGCTGGATGGGGACGGCGGCATGCTCATGGATTCCTCGGGGAACGGGGCGACGAGGGACATCGTGCAGTTTGTGCCCTTCTCAAAGTATACATCGGTGAGCGCTCGCGAAGTCTTGTAGCCTTTAGCCAACGCACCGAAAAACGACGCGTTTGTAGACGACAGCGGGATAACGCATAGCGGCGGTCTTAGCGCCGCAAGCGCACTCCGCAGCCGTCGGGCGGGATCGAACGGTAGAGGGGGAGGGACTTCAGCGGCGGGCGATGACGGATTTGGAACTCGCTGATGTGTCGAGGCTATTATTTTTTTGCTTCGGGCCATGCGCCTGCAGGAGGGCGTCGGAGAGCATCCCCGGGAGAATACGAAGGCAAAGAGACACAACGGTAGGTATCGTGGTATGCAGTGATATACCCGATCAAATAGCTCCCATGAGAAGAGTCGGGACTCTGATATACCCGATCGAATAGCGCTCCCATGAGAAGAGCCGGGACTCTGATGTACCCGATCAAATAGCTCCCATGAGAAGAAAACACGGGACTCAAGAGCGGTGACTTGGTCTTGGCACGGAAGCGTAAACAGCCAGGTCTCCTTGGAGTTTTCCCGCGTTTCGAGATTCTGCGCTCTGCAGGCAGAAGTATGTGCCGCTTTAAGAGAGAGTTTCGCTGTTATATTCCGGGATAACAATACACCGCTCTGAAACGGGGACACGAGTGGTTCGGAGATAAGAGCGGTACGAGCACTGTCTCCTTCCGAGGAGCTCTTGATTCGAGTACCCCACGAGCCACTACCAAGGTGAAAGTCGCGCATTACTGTCTAGAGATGGATTGGCGGCACGTTTGGGCGTCCGTGCAGTACCAGTATTTATTGTCCCGGGCTTGAGCTCGCTAGAAGAAAAGGGACATGGTCATTTCCGTCTGCGCAGAGTTCGGTGCTTGTTTCTCCCCGCAGGCCTCCCTTCCTCCTATCGACGTGACAACGACTGGATCGATTTCCCTGACGTGCTCGTGTTCCCTGCCCCCCCCCCCCTCTTGGCCTATCCCTCCGCGTGTTATGCACCCCTCGTTTTCGTGCGCGTTGAACCTCATGTCTCCACTTGGCGTAACGCTCGACGTACTTTACGCGGCGCTTTTTTGTTTTCGGGGGGGGGGCAACTGGTATACTTGCTCACAGGGCGAGGGCGTGATGGGTTCGCGATTAGCGGCAGACACTATGGCGGAGATTCCCCAGCAGCTCCTCAAGTATTTCACGGCGAGAGGGGTCGTTCCAAACCCTCCCAGGCCCCCGATGCCGATACCCCCCCGCTCGCCCGTCCCCGCCGGCGCAGGGGGAGGAAGGAGGCGCAAGCATGGAGGGGGTGACTCGTATGAGGCCCCTCCGGCTTACGCGCGTTAAATAGAACGCGTCGATGCTTGCGACTGCGGTCGATGGTGTGACGGTGTTTTTACATTATTTATAGCGTATTTCCCCTATTTCTGGCCAGCGGTCGCACAGTCTGCACCTTGTTATAGGTGACGGTTTTCTACAGGAGTATGCAGGCGTCTGGCGCTGTACTCATCTCACGAATGGCCGTAGTCGTATGACCATAAACCCTCGCATCCTTGTAATGCCGGGACGGAGCTCGTCGCGTTTTCATCGACCAGCAGCCATTGGTGTGTGTGGGGGGGGGGAGGGGAGAAGGATGCTGAAGAACTGGCGGCGCTGTGGTAAACGGTAGACGAGAGCAGGGTACAATATCTATACCTTTCATGCGGCCGCAAATTGTTTCCGTTTTTTCTTGTTTTCGTTCTCGGTTGTCGTTTTTTGCAAGCTTAGACTATAACTTTAGCTTTCGCTGTGTTTTTTTTCTCTGTTGGTTTCTCCTATATACTCCTTCGGCACTGCGGTAGGCAGCAAGAATCTGTATCATAAGTGGTTGCGAATTCATGCGGCAGGGACATTGAACCATGCGCCGACAATTTGGAACATAGTTCAAGTATTTTTTTCCCTGCCCCTCTTCTCTTCCGTTCGAGCGGCAAACACGAGACGGAGCTTGTCGGCACGAACTGCCGCTGTCCAGGCGGGTTCACTGAAAATTGGTGTGCATTGGCTGGGTAGGTTTACCCTCGTAGGACTGAAGTCACGTTATCGGGACAAATCACTCTAACTCTAAGTAGTTTTCCCAAAAACGCGACTGCAGTGCCAGAAGGGTCAAGTGGTGGCCGGGTGAGGACTAGGTGTGTCAGTCAACGATTGGGTTCAACATCGCCTAGACCAGATCATCACCGCCCTGATATACACGCCAGACGCATCGACAATATTGTGTTATGCTACGTAACGGGTGATTGGTTTAACATTTCGCTTGTGCGCATTCACGTTTTTTTTTTTTAAAGTCAAGTGCAAACGCCGTTGCGTGGCTGGGGCGCTAATGGAACCCCTCCTCGGCTCCCCTGCCGTCACTTCGGGAGGCGTTATCCTTATGTCACGAAAAATACTTCCGTGCTCGTGATTGGTTGATCGGCCACTTTGTTCAGATCGATGATTCCGAGGAAGCCATACTTCCATGCGTTCATGCGGAAGACGTCTTCGCCCCGCCGAGCCAACTTCGCGCCGTCTAAGCGAAACAAATCAACAAACCTCGGGTCTCGGGCCTGCCGTTTCGCGTCTTCTTCCTGCAATCATGTTTAGTTCAGCGGTTTTCGGAGGAAGATATACTTCGTATGCTCAGTATAATTTCCAACTAATATGTCACTGCGTTCCTGCGAGAAGGCGAGGCACACACCGTTCACAAACCGTTTGCGAGAAGGCAAGGCACACACCGTTTGCAATCGTGCTTCGACCGTCGTACTCACCGCCAATAGCGTGGGGTATAGAACATGGAGGACGACGGTAACACGCCTTCTGCACCCCTCTCCAGCTTCATGAGTGTCCCCGAAACCGCCGGCGCCTCCTGCAAAGCAGAAGCCAACCTGGATTCAATGTTGCACGGCTGAGATTACCTTCAGGCATTGGACGTGACATTCAGGGCTAGGCATGTGTAGCCAGGAGCGCTCGTCCTCCTTTGCTTTCCACGTTCGATGACCGCAGACAGCATGTTCTTCACCAGAAACACTTGCCGGTTCAGGCCCTTCCTCGACAGCAGCAGTTCATCGCCTTGCGCGACGTACCCGTCGAACCACCTGGCCAAATCATGCAAGGCCGTCAAGCCGGCTTCACGTTCTGGTGACGAAGGGGCCGATAAGTCGGGTATGTCGCGGTGCGCTGTTGCGGAAGTTGGGACTGGAAGTTCGTAGTGGCGGAGTAGGTACTGTGTGTATTAGCGGAGATACTGTGTGTGTGGGAAAGGCGAAACATCCCTGACCCCCCTAACCCCGACCCAGTACTTGTTCCCTGGAATGCACTCTGAATGATTGGGCAGGTAACCTCTTGAACAAAACGTCGTTACTGATGCCAACACCATTCCAAAACGCTCCAGGACGTTTCTTTACTGATGCCAACACCATTCCTTTCAAACAAAACGTCGTTACTGATGCCAACACCATTCCAAAACGCTCCAGGACGTTTCTTTGCACAATTAGACAAACACAAACGCTCGCGGTTCTCGATACCCTTTACAGAGCTCCATCCGTGCGTCAGAGTAGACGGAGAACAAGTGTTCCTTCGCGATTCCTCGAAACACCGCCGGACGAACTCGTGTAGAGTCAACGCGGCCGGGGAGGTACAGGGCGTGCACGCGGTCGAGGGCGTGGCCGGGGACGAGGCAGAGGCAGGGGGGGTACTGGGCCTGCTGAGGCTGCTGCCACAGCCAGAGCTGGGAGCAGGGCGTGCAGAAAGAGATCGCGACGCCGCTTGTCAGCCCGCTCGGCAACGCATGCGCAGAGTGCGCGACAATCAGTCGCCCTCCACCCGAGAGCGCAATCGTCAGGCTGAACGAGAGCAACATGAGACTAGACGGGAGGAGCTGTCGCCTCCACCCGAGAGCGCAATCGTCAGGCCGACCGAGAGCGACATGAGACTAGACGGGAGGAGCTGTCGCCCTCCACCCGAGAGCGCTATCGTCAGGCCGACCGAGAGCGACATGAGACTAGACGGGAGGAGCTGTCGCCCTCCCCCCGAGAGCGCTATCGTCAGGCTGGCCAATGGCGGCACAGGACTAGACGGGAGGAGCAGTCGCCGTCGACGACGGCAGCCAGGCTAGCCGTGGAACGAACCCGCCGAACACGGGCGTTCGCTTCGCTGTCTCCATTCCAGCAACGGACACATCGATTGGCAGAGTCGTTGCGCCGGAGGGAACCGCTGCCTACCCGTGCGCCGCGCCGTTTTTTCCCGAACCAGAACGACCAAGACGAGGGGAATAGTGAGGGAACGGGCATTGGGGGCGGAGCGGCGTGTTCTCGTAGAGAGGGTGGTGTGCACGGCGACGACGACGACGATAACTGTGGAAGGGATGGTGCGGAGCGGAGGGGACACGTGGGGTTCGGGACTCGGGGCAGCGGCGGTCCGGGAATCAGTCATCTTGCGGCGAAGTTCTGCATTGGTCGCCCTTACGTGAGTGTATTTGATTTGCACGTTGTGCCGGGAGTCCTCTACTGGAACGGCTTTCTTGGTCTTACGCTCGGCTTGATTCCTCCTCTATTGTTTGTTTCCCGAAATTCTCCTGCATCTCAGATTCAGGCGAAACACGAGGAGTTCCACTGACGCTTGCACGACTTCAGGCCCATGTGCTGCATCACATGCTACGAGACGTGGCCAACTAACGACCGCCCAGGCGCTGGCGAGGAGTACGAGTGCAAGAGGTAGGGAATACATTCGTCTGTTGAGAGTAATCGTGCGCCGACACTAGCGACACCTACGCCCTTTCTTTGATGAAATGTAGAAGGCGTGGAAGACTGACGCGGTCAATGCTACTCCCGCAAACACCACGCTCCCCCCGTGAAATAGGTGTTTCAAGGACAGAGATGACTACCTACGGAAGCCATCCATGCCCCAAGTCGCAAAGTTTGGTGTGCTCAACAACATGGTGCCGGAACTTGTCCTCCCTGAGTTGACGGGTCTCACAACGGTGGAGCAGCAGATGATCGCCCGCGCTCACCCCGTCTGCAAGGTATATAGAAAACCTGATTGGCAGTACGCGTACGCGGGCCACGTCGTCAACATATCTCAGGACATCACGTCCCTAGCGACGGAACTCTCTCGGTTGCCGAACTCCGAAGAACTGCCCATCATCATTATTCAACCGCCTAACGGGGGCGATTGAGAAGGGCGTGACTTCAAAGTCAACGTCGCTAGGGTTGAGGCCGCTCTCGTATGGCTCATCGTGAACAGCCCAGCGTACGCCGACGTCCGCATCGATATCGCTTGTCTGGCTGCCCTCCGACAGCAACAAGAACGTGTTGACGGCGATATCGACGTCATTGGCAACTTCCTGCAGATAGATGACGAGGACATCGACGAAGAAAACGACGCAAATGCTGACGGATCTACGAACGACGGGCAGGCAGGCGGAAGGGCGGGGGCTGGTGAACGGGACTATCAGGGTGTCGGTGCGCCGCCGAATCCCGCAGACGGCATGGACGGCGATGTCGTCAACCCGCAGGATGTAGCCGAGGCAGGCGAACGTCCACGAAGGGAGCCGCTAGAGACTTTCATCCCCTCAAGTGGAACTGGCGGCATCAGTGAGGAAGCCGCCGTGCGTAACGCGTTGGAAGAGTTGACGGAGTTCAACGACGGTACCAGTCGGGTTAACTACCCAGCTCGTGGGGAACCGTTGCGTGAGGACACCACCCCGTGGTTGGCGTCGATGTGCTTCCCCCTCCTGTTCCCAAGAGGGGTAGGTGACCCCTTCCACCTGGCGCAGCAGCGGGGGGTGACCCTCATCGACGCCATTACGCACCTCATGAGGTTCGCAGACCGGCCGCCAGCGGTAGCAGGAGTTCCACAGGCCCCCTACTATCGCTCCGCAAGCCACGGAAGCTTCAGGTACTGGTGCCTGGACACCAGAATGCGGCGGCAGGCCAATGAACAGTGCCGGATCTTCCTTCATCAGAACGCAGAAAAAGTGCAGGTCCCCGTTGACGACATCACCGAGAAAGAACTCCGGCAGATAATGGGCGTGGCTGTGCGATGGGTGTCGAACGTGTTTGGAACGGACGGGTATTGGCTCGCACAACAGGGGAAACTAGAGGACGCCGTAGACCAACTGCCTAGCCTCACGGTGTTCACGACATACTCCACCCCCGACCACCACTGGCACGACCTCCATCGCCTGTTTCCATCTACCACCGAAGAACCACCATCGGGGGATGACGCTGCTGTGAGAGACATCCGCGAGCGTAACCGCGCACTCATCGACAACCCCCACATCGCTCACTGGTGGACTTGGAAGAGGATGAAGATATTCAAGGACGTGTACCTCGCTGCCGACACGGCCGACGCAACTTGGCACTGGGACCAAGCGGAGTGGCAATCCCGTGGTACCGTGCACGTCCATGGGTGCAGCTCCTGGGGTTGCGAGCCGGATGAGCGGCTGACGGAGTTGTCACGGCGGTATCTCGAAGGATTCATAGGCAGACGCTCGAGGACTACGGGTGACGCGACGACGGACACTGACCGTGTCTTGCTGGCGGCGGGTGACGGGGGCGTGTCCGACGACGAGTACAACGATGTGCAACAACGCATATTCCAGTTCCTAGGAGATGTAGGCTTCACGGCACGTGACACGACGCCGCAGGCGGAAGGCGTCCCCATCTCCGAAGACGTCAGGGCGGACGGGTTGAGGGAGCTTGCCGAGGACATACGAGGCTTTGACTGGTCCGACGAGAGGGTGTGTCGAGAACGGTACGCCAACCTGCTCAATACGAGTCAGAGGCACACCAGGTGCGGCAAGTACTGCTTGAAGAACGGGAGCTGTCGATTTGGGTTCCCTAAGCCCCGCAATAACGACTATACCATCCGGGCGCACCCTCTCGTGACCCCCCCGACAGACCGCGTCGACGACTGGCAGGTCATTGTTACTCCCCCTAATGCGTCGCTGCCGGAAGAGGGCGACGAAGGGCCAGGCCCTTTTGACGAGTACGTCAACCGGCACTTCGACTGGCAGCTGCTGGGTTGGGGTGGGAGCGTTGACTCCTCCCCCATCGTCGACGCCGGCAGCGCCCATAGGTACATGGTCAAGTATGTCAGCAAGGGCGAGGCTCGCAGCCGCGAGGCGCAGAGGATGCTAACTCGGCTTGTGTTTGCCGCTAAGGAGTGAGACGCCAACGATGAGAGCCTTCAGAGTCTACCTCAGATCCTGCACAAGGTGGTCATGATGTGCACCACCCGCAGGGACATGGGTGTACAGGAGGTTATACATCTCCTACTCCAGTCCAGCAGCGTCATGCACAACCTCGAGTTCGTGAGGGCGAGTACTCAGTCCCAAGACGTCGAAGTGGTTTTGGCGGGCTCTGGGAGGCTTACGGTCGCACGTGACCTCCCACATGCCTACGCCGCCAGGATGGAGGAAGATGCATGGCTCGAGCAACGCCCCCATTTGTCAGAGCTCGAGACCATGCCCTACTCGGAGTTTGCTGCCAGGTACAAGCTGAACAGGGGAGGCAGGATACTCCTTTACTCTCGTCGCAACCGCGTTGTTTCCTTCAGGTCCTTCTTGTCGTGCAAACCTAGGGGTGAGCGGTATGCCGACTACTGTCGTAACAGCTTGGTGAAGTCTCGGCCTTGGTCGGGTGGACTGCACAACGGGTGGAGTGGTGCCGACGGTGAGCACCGATGCTCCAGTGAGGCGGCAATACATGGTGGGCACCTGGCGCGAGTTTGGACAGGAAATTCTAGCTCTGCTCATCCACCAACGGCCAACGGGGTGGTCAGCGCGTGACCTGCAGACTCCCCGGAGGCGCCGCCGCCAACAAAACCAAGGGGCTGGCGACGGAAACTCAACCTCAAGCGAAGCCGACAGCGATGACAGCGATCACGACAGCGAGAATAATCTTGACGGAATTTACAGAGACGGGGCCAAGAGGCCGGATGACGTCGACGTGAGAAGGCAGTCGAGCGACGGCGCCGACGGAAATCCGGTGAGCTGGGGCTTGCAGAACTGGTGTGGGGGAAATCACGTCTGCGGCGACGCGGGGTCCTGGGTTACAGACCAACGTACCACCGCGGGAAGAACGGCAGCGGCCGCCGCAGCCGCGGAGGCCTCGGGTGCCGTACCAACTGACCCACCCAATGGCGCGCCAGCCTTCGCCCTCAACGACAAACAGCAGATGCTCGTCGACATCGTCGTGGAGCACGCGCGTTCGGCGGACGCCTGCCGACATCCTCAGCCGATGGATACTTCGGCCGGATCGTCGTCCGTGCGAGATTGGCCGCAGCCTCTGCGGCTAATCCTCACGGGAACGGCGGATGCTAGGAAGACGGTAGCAACCAACGAAATCGTTCGGTTGCTCGGACGGCGCCGGATCTTACTCCTGGCTTCGACTGGGAACGCCGCCGTCGCAATCGGGGGTCAGGTACGACATGTACACGTGTTTGATCCCTTGCGCTTCTTAAGTGCTTTACATACACGTGGTCTCTAC
>JBBMHQ010099616.1:0-10006 GCA_037834295.1 Postelsia palmaeformis
CCCCGTTGACATCTTAAAATATTAATAACCGTCCTCGCAAAACCGCCTGCTCGGCGCGAAATTATGGAAAGCCTTTTATTACTCTGGATGGAAGTGTAATCGCACGTAAGGAGCGTTTACAGTAGACATTTATGTTGAGACCGAGCGGTCCCTGCATTGGATTCCCAGACCGAGTGGTAGCACTGCCTATGTTATGATCAAGGTCGGGCCACTCGCTGGGAAAGCCCTTGGTTTTCCATCTAACATACGCCTCCCAAGTACTACAAATACGACCCCAATACTTTGGACCCCCAGGGTAATTACCGGGCTTTCAGCCTCATTCAAGGCAGCAGTGTCACAAGGAGGAGCGCACTACCTTTCCATGCACACAAAGGCCTGCAGTACATATTATTGCCATTCCAAGTGGCTTGTCCCTTGTCCCCCCCCCGGCAGTGTGGCAAAAGTGAGTTATAATAATGTAAATACCAAGACCACCCAAGCAGTCGCTATGTACATTATTCCCGTTCAGAGTGATAATTTTTTGTTTTGCACGTACGTACGCAGTAGAACACTGTCCAACAAATTACGCGCGGTGCTGCTCCCCCCTGCCCTGATGTAGGGTTCACCTAAGAATATACGCCCGTGCAGGGTGATCGGCGTGGTGGGGGTGGGTGGTTGGCTTATAATTTTAAGGTCAGAGCTCGGTTGTGAATAGCCAAGCCGAACAGAAAAAAACCCAACCGATAAATGGGTTCTTCTAATGTGTCCCCCACATTAAGGGCCCTTCTTTATCTCGGGAGAATTCCCCCCCATAAATTCCACACTGTTTTCGCGCTACTTTCCAATCTTCCATATTTCCCTGTTGAAAATATATAGATATGTATTTGAAGTTTAACGAACTCGATTTTTTCTGCTTCTCGAGAATTTCACGAATAGTGATGCCAGAACGCCTCCGTATGTTAATAAATGTCTCTAATTATTTCCAAACTTCGGAAATTATGGAAAAAACGCTCTCTGATAAGAATGAGCCTTCTAAGACCAAGAAATAATATTGCCTTGTTTATTACGCACCCCTCTTTATTTTTTGTTGTTGTTGTGACTTTCGATTGTTTTCCTCCTCACGGTGCTGCAGGGCCGTGAGAGAGAGAAAAAAACAGGAAGGGAGTAAGAGAGAAGTGCAGAACAAACTGCGTTCTCTGTCAAGCAAGAGTGAACTTTGTCCGTCCCGCGCCCCCGGCGATACTTCTCTTCGTCCAGGAAGGCTCGCACACTGCTGCATGCAGTGCATTTTGCCGCAGTCGCAGCCGTTCTCTCTCTCTCTCTCTCTCTCTTTCTGTCTCTCTGTCTCTCTCTCTCTCTCTCTCTCTCTCTCTCTCTCTCTCTCTCTCCCTCTCTCTCTCTCTTTCTCTTTTTCTCTTCCTTTTTCCAGCAACCCATCGCGCAGATAATCTCTATGTCCACTTGATTGACCTTGATCCTTGAGGGCAGATGTATTCATGATCTGTATGATCTGCAGCTCATGTTGTCGGCTGGGAGCTGTATATCGTCTGCGTGATCTACTGCAGCATGAGTCGCCCTCGGTGAATGTTTCATCTATATACTGCTGTACATGTAGACGAACGCATTGTTTTCCATGAGAAAAACACTTTACTCGAGAAACTACATGCATGTATGTATAACCCTTGTACCTTTTGCACCTCGCGCACACATACCTGGTATAATAGGGCAACCTTTTCGTTTCAGACTGATAAAACAGCCTACCAGGTACCAGTACCAATTCGGATGGTACGGTTGGAATAATCAGCACTATACATCGTCAGAATATGGCAAAAATATACTCCGTATACTGATACTACGAATTAATAGTCTGCTTCCAGGTACTCTGCCCCGCAACGGCGCACGTAGCCTCGTCGCCCTCTCTCTCCTGGCAATTGTTTCCGACGTACGAGTGGTGAAGGCTCTGTGCAGCACACCACACACGGTGGCCGACAAACAAAATAGCATCGTGCTGAGGGCTTATCTATCGCTATCAATAGAAAACAGCAACACGGGTGCATGCGTTTCTCCAGCATACTGCTGCGATGGCCACTTGGTCCAGCGGGGACGGCTGGAATTTCAGTCAGCAGGGGTGGGTGGTAGGCTAACGCGAGCTCCCACAACAAGGGAGCCGGTCACGACGGCAAACATTCTCGCAACGAACGAACCCTAAGAGAAAAAACTTCCTGTGCCTGGTAAGTATAAACATATCTGGATGTACCAGAGAGAGGGGTTTTTCAGCAAGCAGCACCCGGTAGATTTTCCTGCTGCACGCCAATAAAACTCAAGATGAAAGACTGCCGAGCGATTGCTCCTATTTTTTCAATGACCCCCCTCCCCCCCCCCTCCCTCCCTCTCTCCCTCCTCCACCTTCTGGATTGGTGTACGCGCTACACCAACGTCGCGATGTGAGTAGCAACATCCGCGCCCTCCTCGGAGCGGTTCACGCCAAAACTTTTGAGGGGCGAAGAGTAGTGCCCCGAGACATGCTTAACGCAATAGGGTGCCACAGCTACATAACGTATCCAGGACTGAAAAAAAAACACACGCACACACATTTCGCAATTTGACTCGTTATATACTAGTATTAATAGTACGCACAGCGTGAGTAACAAGTAAATAAATGTGTTTTTTTCTTTTTCTAACGCGAAATACAAAGAACAAAAAAAAACTCACATGCCAGGGGAAAAAAGGACTAGGGTACGGATGTACTGACTGTAGCTGGAACATAAAGTGATACCTATAAAAGTACTCCTCCTGTACCTTAGGTTTCGTCCTACCCCCGCTCGCTGAGTGGGAGGAAGAGCGGTAAAACAGCGGTGATAAAAACCAGCAGCTTTAAAAATTAAACCTTTCATGACTGCAGTCTCATTTCGGGCACAAACTACTTGGAATTTGACTGGTCTTCCCCCAAAACGAGACTGCGGTTGTAACAGGGTGAAACACCCCAAGACACACACACACCTTGTAGTACTGCAAATTTTATCCCACTATAATTTCTCCCCGAGAAAGACTTTCGTCTGCAAATAAAAAGGTTTCTAAAGGATGGGCGCCGCTCCAATCGTAGGCTGTTAGTGTCTTACTTACTGGCTCTGACGCGCTGTGTTTTAACTTCACACATGTTTCGAGCTCAACATCAACATGTTTCAAACTTAACTTGAACAATGATACCGAACTCAACTTTAACATGTTTCGAACTCAACTTCTAACATGTTTCAAACTCATTTTTAACATGTTTCAAACTCAACTTTTAACATGTTTCAAACTCAACTTCAACAGGTTTCACCATCTTCACGCAAGGCCCCTCCCTTTTGCCTCCCCCCGAGCTCCGCGCTAAGTCGTGAGGGGTAGGATGCAACCATCTGATTCGATCTCGACCTCTATTTAATACTAAGAAGTCCAACAAAAACAAAAACAACGGACGCAACCAACAACAAAAAATGGGGTTGCTCGACCTAGAGCTATCATTTTGAAGCGAAAACAAAGCACTACAACAACAACACCAACAAAGTGATTGCTACAGACCCACCGCGTCAAGTAAACGAATACTGCCGCAAGCGCAACTTTTGTTACTGTTTTTGGTTTTGGTCTTCGACGAATTGTGGAAAAACACATCCTCCACACCGACATGAATCAAATGCCTGGTATCCTCTAGAAAACCGCAGCACCAGGGGGGCACGAAATAAAAAAAAAACTTGAAAACGTCATCCCACCACCGATTTTTGAGACCCAGACAGGCGGGGGGGGGTACTACAACCAATGAGAAACACAAACCTGAAAACAAAAACAATTTCCGTAAATTTCGTCCAGAAACCCGTCCGCAATGATTTTGTTCTTCTATTGGAACCACACTGAAGGGAGGAGTGTGTAGGAAGAGTTTTCTCTTTCGTTGTCGGGCACCCTCGTGGCAGTATCGTAAGTCTCTCTCTCCCGTCCCTCTAAACTCTGAACCAACGGAATGCCCTCTACCAGAGAAGGCTCTCGCTTTAACGCCCCTCGTTATTTGCCCCACTCCTCGTCAGTACCCAGGGGGGAAAAAAACAAAGATCAGCCTCGTCACGGCGGCCGCAGACGCGTGCTCTGTATACACGGCAAACTAGGCCGCTTGATGTAGCGGGAGAGCAGCAAAAGAGCTACCAGAAAAAAAATCGGGAATAGCAAGCTTACTCATTTAGTACTTAACCCATTGAGTACTGCAATGCGCAACCCTATAATAATTGACTCTACTTCCAATAATTTTGTCCCGGAGACGGGAGTGAGTGCAGTAAGGACCGTAGTTTCGCTTTGGGTACAGACTACTGAGAACTATTGTAGTTTCGTCCCCAAGCAGCACTCAAAGGGTGGAAATGGTTAAAAAGGTTGAAGCGTACAACCGCAACCGAAAAAAAATAATGTGCGTATGCATATAGCGACAGCAGCCCAAAAACAAAATCACGTCGAAAAGCAGGGATGCATCGCTTAAAACGGCAAAACGATTGTTACGCCGAAAACAAGCGAGCCAGTAAAAACGAGCTGAAAGGAAGTTATGTCTACTGCTGTGGACGGCTGGCTTGCCTTGGGCACCGCCCCCCGCCCCCCCCCCCACCGTTTGGCTCAGCTCGAGGCATGGACTCTAGCTTCTATCTCCTTGATGCTAAACGATACGCACGAGATCGAAGTGCTCGATACGGTCGGCCGTCAGCGACACCCGAGAGGCATCTGGAGGATTCGGCGCCTATCGCTGCGACATCAGCCTCGGGCGAAAAGGCACCGCTGCAGAACAGTTGCACGCGGCAGCAGTAGAATACCCACATCAAGACTACCTCGGCACAGCCAATTCTTGTCTCTGACATGGTGTTATCTTTCACTATATATACTGGAAAAAAAAACTGAAATACTCTAGTTCCGAGAAGTTTAATTTTCCTCGTGACAAGCCGCTTTTCGCATAATGTGGTATTTTATCGACGGCCTTAACGTGGGGGGGCGTACCACTGCTGTACGATCTCGACCTGTGGGCTTATGGCTTTGGTTGAGGGCCGTCAACCCGTCCATGTCAGAAACACGCACTACGAACGCACAACTTTTTAGGGTGGCAGCCCGCGCAACTCGTGTGCCGGCCATATTCCGTACTTGTAGAAACGCATGGAGGGGCTCTGCGATAGAGGTTCACCCTGTTTTTTTTATGAGGCTCCTCACTTAAGAAGCTCCATACATACCTTACCCGAAAACTGACTGCAGCGAGTATCAGATCGCACCCCCCCGATGAATAATCCCATAGCCCCAAGCATACCAAAGTCCTTTTTCGAGACAAGATTGGCATTTCGACGATTTTGGGTCAATCGACCCCGTCCTTCAGCGGAGAAATTTGCTAAAAAAATAGCGAAACAACAAAACATAGCCCACACGGAACCAAAAAAAAAATGTACAGGTACTCCGAACGTAAAACTATTCAGGGTCACGGTCCATGCACCTCGCACTGGCTATGACTTTTTAGCCTGGTACCTGGTACCTCGTACACGGAGAAAACATGCATAAGAGCGTTAAAAAATACCAGGTAGCGAACAATCAAGAAGAGCAAGAACGAGCACAACGTCCGCCTGCCTCACACGATGTAACGCGTAGTTGACGGGGTACTTCGCGAAAACATAAACTATCGTGTCCTCCAACCCTCTGTCTATTAATAGGTCAAATATAGATCACTGATCGATCCACCAATCAAAATTTCCAACGAAAAAAATGACCAATCAGAAAACTGCGGGCATGAAATCCCTTTCTCTCTGCTCCAGGTGTCTATTACTGGTTCAAACATGGACCCCTCCTTGAGCCAGTGGGAAAATAAAAGCCTACTACAGCAGTATATACGAGCTGTTTGCTGTTAACAATATAGCTATAGCTCAAATATCGACCCCTCATTAGCCAGCAAGAAGATAAAAAACCTACTGCGGTCCGTGCTGTTGACTATCAACAGCTCGGATATCGACCCCCTCGCAGATCGAGAAAGCCTGCTGCTGTACAAGAAAAGCGGACAACGACGTCCATGTACCGGGCTCGAGGGAGTCGCTTTGCTCGTATCGTACCTGGTGGAGGGACGCAGGGTGGCAAAGGCACCCGCTTTGTCTAAACAACGACGACTAGAGCTAAAAATAATTCGATATTAAGTATACGGTGGCTGCTGCCCGGGGAAGGAAGAGGGGTTTGGGTGGGGTGTGGGGGCCGAGGAGAGCGTGCCACTGTACTACTGTCGGAGGCACTCTGTTCTGTGCGGTGGCAGCAGTCGCCCCCTCCATATTATACTGACGTTACGGTATGCGCCAGTCGACATTACCGGCACTACTGTTATGGCGGTAAACCGGCACTATTCCGCACACCGCAACATTGCTCATCAAGTTCATCCCACCTCTGCCGAGCGATTCCACAGGCACTACTATAGCGGGAGAGGTAGGCATCACCACTCCACCAGCACTATAGAGGGACCACTAACCACTCTGTATACAAAAACAAAAAACCCAAGAGAAAATAAATACCTGGTAAACGTTACAGACTACTACCAACCGTAGCCGCAGCTCCGATTGGTCGCCGGACCGAGAAACTGCCGTCAATACAGCACCACGCCAAACGCGCTGAATTCGCACGCGGGGGTGGCGGGGGGGGAGGGGGGGGGCGTACCCATGCCATGCGTGGACGTAGTCGCATGCATGGCCATGGAGCCGAATGCATGACCATAGACCCTCGCACCCCTACAATGCCGGGACGGAGCACGCCGGGTTTCCACCGACCATTCAGATATTGCCTGCACCAAGCGCAAAGCACCGTGAGGTGTTATTTCGGCGAGTCGCATAAAGGGTGAGCTGCATCCTACTAGGAACCACCAGTGAGGTGGACTTTCTTGCACATGGATGCAGGGTGGGAATTCACCAAACGCTCCACCCAATCAGACACCAGCAAGGTGCAACTGGGGGTCAGGCTTTCCACCGATCGTCCCGTAGAACCTGGACCCGCCCCCCGCGCAAACACGAGCAGGCGTTTTGCGCGCAGAATAAGCTGCAGTGGACATGACGGTAGGAAGTCTTGGGGGGGGGGCGTCGTTGGGAGCGTCGCCAGAAGCCGCTCTCCTCATTCCTGCTCCCGGCGGGAGAGCGTCTGCCTTCCGTCCGTCCTCCGGAGGGCTATTTCTGTCCGAGCGCGCGGGGGGGTGGGGGGAAGAGGGGGCGTAATCATTTTTTGCTTGTCTCAGTCATTTGACCATTGACCACGCATCCCTTCCGCGACGGAGCGGGGGGGCGGGGTTGGGGATGGATGGATTTTTCTCAGTGTATGGTTGAACCCTGAGGATGTGTTGTTGTTGCTGCTGCTGCTGCTGCTGCTGCCGCTGCTGTTTTCACATCACACCGAGTCATTATATCGGGCATCATCCTACACACTCACTGTTCGTAGAGATTTTTCACCCTACTTCAACCATTTCAGTATTCCTAGTGCGACCATTTCAGTATTCCAGTGCAGTGAGGCGATACACATACGACAGAGCTTCACCCTAGCTACTTTTTTGACCTCCCTGCTTTAGGAGCTCCATACGCATTTAATTCGAAAACTGACTTTAGCAAAAAATCAAGCTGCGTCCCGAAGAATAATGCCATGGCTTGAGTATACAACAAAAACTTGGATTTTTTGCGAATTGTTCTCGGCATTTCGACGATTTTGGCTTAAGGAACCCCCTTCGTCCAGGAAACGTTTCTGCGGAAATGTGCTACCTCTATCGTAGGACGCGTCCAGTCCCGTTTGGGGGATAAACCACTCAAACTCCAAGTAACTTGTCCCCAATTGTCCCCAATGCGCGACTGCAGCACTAAAAAGGTCAACCGGCCCCTCTGGGACACACGAAATACCGTCTGGCGCGACAAACACTGCTGTTGGTAATATAATGTACCAGGGCAACTGTTCACGAGCTAGCTATTCATAGATCAGCTGTGAGTAGCACGAGCAGGGTCGCATGCCGCGCCCTCGCGCCATATGCCTCGCTGCGTCGCACTTCGCGACGAGACCAATCCGTACGTTTCCTAGTCTCGCGATGATGGCCATGTTGCTTGTAAGCCGCCACTTCTACTACTGCATATACTGTTACGGGACACCATAGTAAATGGGACCAAATATTGTTAGTAAAAATAGGTAGATATATAGGTGTTTGTCTGTAACATAGGTCCTATTAAATATGGTCCTCCGTAACATCACCAATCCCCCCCTCCCCCGTCTAAGGCCACCCGACTGTTAATAGAAACTACCTGGTGCCAGATACACCATAAATACAGCCTGCATTCAATTTTAGAGCCTGCGCATACGTAGGTTTCCTTCGTATCCGAGGAGTTACCATACCAGGAATGTTGTGATTGGTCAATGTCGAAGCTCGTGATGCATATTGTCGGATGGCAAGCCTGATAATATAAACAACAAACGGTGCCATTAATATTCTGGGGGGGGGGGGAGGGGCACAGTGAATAGGACCACATATTGTTAGTGAAGATGGCTAAATATATAGGTTTTTGTGTGTACCGTAGGTCCTATTAACTATGCCCCCCTCGTCATAGTTTCTAGGCACAGAGATAGTACAGGGATACCACTCCATGATACTACATATCTGTACTGTAAGGGGCTACAATATACTACAGCAGTAGAGTTATCCCACGATAGGTAGTGGTTGCACATTTCCGCGTTTGTTTTTCTGAATGACGGGGCTCCTTGACCCAAAATCATCGGAATGCCAATCTTGCTTCGAAAACTGGCATTTTTGTATACTTGGGCCATGGGAATATTCGTCGGGATGCAATGTGATTATCGCTGAAGTCAGTTTTCGGGTGAGGTGAGGAGCTCCTTAAGGTCAAGTGACAGAGGTGCGAACCCCCATCGCAGAACGCCTCTCTCCCAGCCTCAAAAAAGGTTTGTGACCGATTGAGTTCTCTAAGTGAGAAAACCAGCAGTGAGGATGGAAGTTTTTTCTCGTATGTTTGTTTTTAGCGCACACAAGTAAGTGCGGGTCGGGTGGCGCGAACAAATCCCTTCCAAGTGTTGCATCGGGTGAGACATTGAGCTCCTAATGTGAGGGGCTCAGGAACTTCTGGTATACCCCTACCGCGGGATGGTTCGGAAGTATAATACGTACGTGTATGATGTATATACCACTACGTATTCGAATATAGAAGGACAGTCTGCATTCAATATCAACATACAAACGGTGATGACAGAGTGGCAATGCATCATTAAATACCTAGTACACCTGACGCGTGCCATGATTGGGCACGCCTCACATGTCAGGCATTGCTTCTTGGCCGAAATACTTCGTCACTAAGACCGACTTGGCCGCTCAACGGAGGGGCTGCCCTGTAAGGCAGCAAGGCAGCAAGGCACGCCTTACACGTTGGAGTCCCATTTTGCCTCCGGCAACAAGTGTCCGAGTTGAACACGTAGAGCCCTCCATTGATTGTTTTATCATCGCGTTGCACAGCACAGTCATTTTTTTTCTCAACGAAGTGAGGCTTTAGGTGGGGTATTTTTGTTTGTCGTGTTTCACATTGGAGGTGGCACGTTTCCGCTATTTTTTTTTTGAATGACGGGGTTTCTTAACCCAAATCGTCGGAATAATGCCAATTTTGTTTCGAAAAATGAAACTTTTGTTCGCTCGGGCCATGGGATTACTCATCGGGATGCAATTTGATTTTTGCTGAAGTCAGTTTTCGCGCGAGGTATGGCGCCCCTGAAGGGATGAGCCTTGGAAAATTTAGGGTAAATCTCTATCGCAAAACGCCGTTCGTTGTTGTTGCTGTTGTTGTTGTTGCTGTTGTTGTCGTTGTTGTCGTTGTTGTTGTTGTTGTTGTTATTGTTGTTGTTGTTGTTGTTGTTGTTGTTGTTGTTGTTGTTGTTATTGTTGTTGCTGTTGTTGTTGCTGTTGTTGTCGTTGTTGTTGTTGTTATTGTTGTTGTCGTTGTTGCTGTTGTTGTCGTTGTTGTTGTTGTTGTTCAGATCG
>JBBMHQ010099627.1:0-10006 GCA_037834295.1 Postelsia palmaeformis
TGGCAAATTCAGGTACCAGTATATTTTTCATGTTTCCGGTCTCCAGTCAGTCCGGCCCCCGTTTCGTACATTCTCCAAAGCCTACGATACAACGCCTTTTTCAAAATTAATTCATACTATTTCAAGTCATTCATCAGTTTTCACCTTCGAAGGACACGATATACAAGGAGCGTTTCGGGAACAGCGCGAGGTTCTTTACCGCGGATACATTGTGCGTGTACTGGCGCACTGCAGTTGTGGAAGTGCCGGTGATATAAATATCTTCCGTATCGGAATCGGTAGTAGTACGCCGGCCGTTGCTGGCAATAATATCAAGATACCAGTCTGCCCGTAAATGTAAGGAGTCAGCCGCATCGTGATGTGATACGAGGAGTACAGCGGCACGAACGAATGTGTCAATAAACAAAATAGGCAAATTGTACCTGCCAGGTACCAGTCAGTATAGTTTTATGTTTGTCTCCGGTCTCCGGTCTGCCCGTAAATATAAAGAGTGTTTTAATATCAACGCGAGGACCTCTACTGTGGAGATACTATAATATCAAATACTGGCCGCACCGGTGTAGTGCGTCGGCTATTATTTATTGCACTCTTATACTGCGAATACTTACAGCACTCGCAAAGTAAACACTCTCAACACTCCGAGAATACTCCGAGTGTGACATACTTGGTACTGGATTGAACCTCTGGTGTGCACACTGGAAGGTGCTGGCCAACCAGTGTGTTGTTGCCGTGTGAGTTTGGTACAAAAAACCTGACACTAAGGACTGAGGAATGAGACTGACGAATTTATACCACCAGCAAGAGGATGACAAATAAATGCTACTGAGCACTGGAGATCGGAAAAAAGTAGTAGTAGTAGTAGTAGTAGTGGTAGTGGTAGTAGTAGTAGTAGCAGTAGTACTAGTAGCAGTAGTAGTAGCAGCAGCAGTAGTAGTAGCAGTGGTGGTAGTAGTAGTAGTAGTAGTAGTAGTAGTAGTAGTAGCAGTAGTAGTAGTAGCAGTAGTAGTAGCAGTAGTAGTAGTAGTGGTAGTAGTAGCAGTAGTAGTAGTAGTAGTAATGGTATCGATAGCAGTTTTGGAGTACCTGAGAATTAAGTGAGATAAACAATCTGACGCGTGCGGCTGGAAAGGGTCCATCTTAACGATAACTTTTTTTTACTGATTCTCCGCCAATCTTTTCTTGTTTTGTTTTCGTTTTGCATTTGATTGGTCGAAAAATGAATCACCAAGCAGGCATTTTGACTTTTGATTCGAATAACTCGGAAGAAAACGGATTCGACAATAAGTATTTTGGGACTCCTTTTGCTCTTCGTGCTATTAGATTTGGGCAGTTCGTCCAACTCGACGTGGCATATTCCTGAAATCGAAGCAAGCCACGCAAACTTGAGCCGTGTCGTCGACTGCTTCTCAGGTGGGATCCACCATTCCCGACAGACAGGACCACCGAAGCAGCCGCAGCGCAAGGTCCGACGGACCCTAGCACAGAGTAGACTATCCGCGGCGCCTCGAACAATTACAAGGCCGTCGGGAACCTAGTTTTCCATCCCTCTTTGCCTCGCAAAGCACACTATTAATAGCACCGACCAGGTCACGACTTCGCTCAGAAGTTCGATCGCTGTATCCCCGTCGCTGCTGCCTGCGTGGGGCCTCGGGGCGGCGCCAGCCACCCAAGATATCCCAAGAGCGATAGCCTCTTCGGCGGTGCCGCAAAAAACAATCGGCCACTGACCGCGGCGCCCCGGGGAGGACGCGGGCCGTCGCTCGCCTCGTTGGTTGCCCTCTGGAGTTCGTTGACCCTTGTGCGTCATTTTATTTTTTTTAGGCACGCTATTCCTCGAAATAACCGAACGGCATATTTTTCACGAAAATACATTCAAGTCAAATCAAATTCATTTGTTCTCTCCGAATATCATGAAAAACGCATCTCGTTGGAGTGGGCCCTAAATGAATAGGGTACCTCGTATAGTGGTGACCGAGATCTGAAAGCTGAGACCAAAACAGAAAGGCTGAGAAACATGAGAGGACTGAAATTGGCACCATGTATGTCCAATCCTTGAGCTCCCTCTGAAACATACTATCACGGGGGATCGCTCTGTTATACCAGTCCGATCGGAAAAATGAGGTAATTTTGTACCTTATTGTGACCAACAAAAATGTACCTTATATTTTCGGTAAGGTTGGTACTGATATTATAAGTTCGCCCAATTTTGTCCATCTAGCTTCTGTTCCTTTGTTCCTTTCGTGACTCAGTGGAGATTCGCGGGGTCACATGTTTATGTACCAGGTATACAACCAGCGCCCCCCCCCCCCCTCCCTCCCACTGCATATAATATATATATATATATATACATATCGTGTTTCTTTTAACGCAGACAAGGGGTCATTCAGCATGTTCTTCTCTCAACGGCTCGCGACTTGATTGGAACGAAAGCTGGAGGGGGGGGCAGAGAGGTCGCGACGAGCAGGCCACCGGGGACATAGGTCGCGGACCCAAATAAATCGGCGAGAGCAGAGTTTGTGGCACAGAAGATACGTGCAGATACCCGTCGTGTTCTGCCCTCGACGACTCAGCGAATCATTTGCGACGACAGCGGGAGGGGGGAGTAGAGAGGCCGCGGCGGGAAGGCCACCGGAAGCGCATGTTGCGGACGGGCACCTAGATCTATTGGCGAGAGTGACGTCCGTGGTGTGCAAATATCCGTCGTGTTCTTTCCTCGACGATTCAGCAAACTCTTTGCGGCGACAGCGGGAGGGAGGAGCAGAAAGGCCGGGGCAGGAAGGCCACCGGAGACATATGTCGCGGACGGGCACCTATATCTATTGGCGAGAGTGACGTCTGTGGCACAAGAAGACAGGCACGTGCAAATACCCGTCACGTTCTTCTCTCGACGACTCAGCGAATTGATTGCGACGACAGTGGGAGGGAGGAGCAGATAGGCCGCAGCGGAAAGGCCGCTGAATGCATATGTCGCGGAAGAGCAGCTAGATATATTGGCCATAGTAGAGTATGTGGCACAAAGAGACAGGCACGTGCAAGTATCCGTCCTTCCCTTGACGACTCAGCGAATTGATTTCAACGACAGCGGGAGAGGGGGCACGGAGAGGCGGGTCGCAGGAGGTGTGTGTCGTTGAAGGGCAGCTAAATCTATTGGCGAGAGTAACGTCTATGGCACAAGAAGACAGAAACGTGCAAACATCCGTCACGTTCTTCCCTTGACGACTCGCGAGTTGATTGCGACGACAGCGGGAGAGGGGGCGCGGAGAGGCCCGCGGGTCACCGGAGGTGTATGCCGTTGAAGGGCAGCTAGATCTATCGGCGAAAGTAGCGTCTGTGGCACAAGGAGACAGACACGTGCGAACATCCGTCACGTTCTTCCCTTGACGTCTCGCGAATAGATTGGGACGACAGCGGGAGGGGGGGGCGCGGAGAGACCACGGCGGGCGGGCCACAGAAGGTATGTCGCGCGCAAGGGCTAGCTACTATTAATAATATAGATGTATTGGCGCGAGAAACATATTTGGCACAGAAGAAACGTGAAAAATATGGTAGGGGCGTCGTCGCACCTATTATGAATTTTGTCTCCTCACTTGTCCAGAGGGCTCTATACCTCACCCTGAGCATAGTCGACCTTTAAGAGATGATGTATGATACATACCATAGTATACAAGGTGTAAGGTATGGCTCGGAAATATCACAAGAACGTTCTTCATCTTAATTTCATTGATCTTCCTGTTTTGTTTGGCTGATTTCCATTATTTATGTTTCCATCGTATGTATATGAAGTATACGTGTAAGAGGAATGCTATTTTTATTTTCATTCTTTGAATCAACACTTTCACTTTCCAGCTTAACTCGTAGGAGGTGTTATCCTCGACGACCTTCTGGACAAGCCGTGGTCACAGGTGTCTACCCTTCTCCCCCCCGGTACGTGCTTTCATTTTTTGTCGCGCATGGGATTCAGTATTCCCACTGCTCGTCGATTTTCATCGAATGTAGCTAACTCACGCTCTCGCGCTTTCCGCTAGTCAATTTATTTTATTCAAGAAAAAGGCCCAGAGCATGCACTCGGTGAGACTCGAATCCACGAAGTTGATCGTGATAGGTGCGCGGGCTACCTACCAAGCCACCGGGGACGCCGGCACAATACTAAATACATACTTAAATCGCAAGAAAGCGTTACTTTGTTTCTCCCCTCTTCTTTTAAGCGTCCTCGTGTTGTTGGAAATGAATCCTGCTTCTCCTGTTGTTTTGCCTGTTTTTTTTTTCTTCAGAAAATAGGGAGGGAGACCAGCAGGGGGGGGGGTTCTTCGCTACAACGGCCTCACACCGCAGGGGTTAGATACTCTGTCCCATGGACGTTCCGAGATAAATATACGTCGGAATGCAATATAAAGGTATATATATTGGGTAGATTGAGAGTCGGGGAGCAGTGATAATTTTTATTTCGGGTCCGAAAGTGCAATTAACCACTACGGGTATAAACCGTACTCGTAGCACGGCTCAGAAGCACGATTTGGGCCTATTGTAGCGCATTTCTGCGAGTTTACCGTGTACCCCTCTGGGCATAAATGTAAGGGCCGCTCGGTAATCATAATAATCGTTAATGCTCCTGTATATTTCCGGCCAAATGAGCACATTTTTCCCACCACTCTGGGCGTGAATATAAGGACCTCTTGGTATTCACATTAATGTATAAACCGTCCTTATATTTGCGGATAGATTAGTACATGTCTTACGTATACCAGTACATTTTTTCCACCGTTCTAGGCGTAAATATAAGGACCCCTAGGTATTATTATTAATGTATAAAAAAACGGTTCTTATATTTCCGCACAAAGTTCGACATTGTTCTGCCAACTGGGTGTAAATATAAGGACCGTTCGGTATTCCTTTTAGTGTATAAACGGACATTACAATTCCGTCCAGAGCAGCACATTTGTTTGCACCTGTACATTATTTCCACCGTTCCCTGGGCGTAAATAATAGGACCGCTTTGCCTTCATATTAAATTATAAACGGTACCTACATTTACGCCCATAGTTTGACATTTTTCTACTAACTGGGCTTAAGTATAAGGACCGCTTGGTATTAATTGTAGTGTATAAACGAGCCTTACATTTCCACCCAAAGTAGTAAATATTTTAATACCAATCTGGGCGTGCATATAAGGATCACTTAGTACTCATTTTGGTGTTTAAACGTACCTTATATTTCCGTTCAGGGTAGTACGATTCAAAGTGACACCACCACTCCCTGCCAATATAACTTCCAAGCCGTTTTTCTCCAAAATAGGGGGGGGGGGGGTACTCGATATCATGCATAGCCGTAGTCGTGTGACCGTAGACCCTCCCACCCCTGTGACCGTAGACCCTCCCACCCCTGAAATGTCGGGACGGAATACATCGGGTTTTCACCGACCAGGCAGGCATTGCTTGCACCAAGTTTGAAGCGCCGTGAGGTGCTCGGCGAGTCGTATGAAGGTGAGCTGCATCCTACAAAGAACCGTTTGGGAGGCGGACTTGCATATGGATGACAGTTTTAATGAGTCGAACTAATTTCCGGTGTGGCCACTCCCAGAGACAGTAGTGGAGGGGGAACACACGAACTAAAATGTGGGTAAGGCTTTCGGGAAAAAAAGTCTCACCGAGACCTTTCCATAATGGACAGAGACATACAATCTCTCGGCAGTTATACACTCTCCCTACAATATTTTCGATATTGTTAGCCGAGGGTATGTGCTGTCTTTCGCGTTACGTGGGAGGCGCGTGCGTGCGGCTGGGTGGGATTCATGAACCTATCAACTCTTTTTTGAAGGACCCAGCCCAGGCACAACCGTATAACGACCTAAAAAGCGACAGCACGGGATACGCACTATTAATAGCCAGCGGCTGGCCAGTCGTCCGGCTGTATACGAGTAGAGCGTTACCTGCGCAACAAACCGAATTGCCGCTATTCTTGTTCCGTTTCAATATCTACTTATGTTCTGTTTTACCCGATCCAGAAGGCACTGACCTGTATGGGCTTCTCCTGTTGTACTATAACCAGCAAATTAGGACCACAACTCCTGTTGACATTTCTTTCGGACGGCTGCAAACCACAGATTCATGAGCTCTCTTTGTGCTCACGACCTTTCGCTCAACCTTCGCCTGTATGGCCCGTTCAGGGAACACGTCAAGCCGGTATGTACTGCAAGTGAAAAGGCATGTACCAGGTACGCACGTAGCGACCTTAAACGCGAGAAATTTGATTTTATCACCTGTCTAGGAAGTGTGCCAACCCGGACGTAGTCGAAAAGTAAGTTACCTGGTAAGCAGTGCAAGTACTGCGTAATCATGCTTGCACGCGTCTCATTAATTCATGTATTCCTTCTGTTGCATTTATTAGAGCACAAACATATATATATATACATACATCATACATCTACATAATATATATACCAGGTATAGATAAATAATATAATATATATATAATATATACCAGGTATATATATATATATATATATATTATATATATTTTTTCATATATACAAAAACAAGAAACAATATATGAATTATTTACATAATAATTACATAATTACCTGGTGTTTCGTTCGCCATCTGACCTTGTGTAGCGTGAGTGTTTACAGCCAAAAACATACTAAGGGAACACCACAATATCCAGGCCACCGAAAGCAAAAGGCATGAAGCGATATTATTTCCATGATTTACTGTTCATGAGCGATGCCGTGTGATACGCATTGCAAATTGCCACCGTTTGCCGTCTCTGCGTCTTCCGCAGGCAGTCGCCGGAGTGACCCGGCAATATGAGTCAGGAAAACGGTCGATATCTATGCTGCAGCAGTGTTAAAAAAACGAGAAATTGATACAATGTACAGTTCGACTCCAAATATATCCAGATCTGCATGTAGCGTTAGACGACCTCCCACGCCCCCCCTCTCCCAACCATCCGGAGTGTTATTGGGCTTTTTTCGTGAGTGTGCGCATAGCGGGTGAGCGAAAGTGATGACAAAAATAAAAAGCGAGGTGTGTTGTCAGCCTCTGATGTTATATACCTGGTACCAGATGTATATATATATAATATATATAATACATATAAATATATCCCTTTTCGACTTGCTTACGCGAGGAGGGTATATACCCCGTCGCCGCTACGAAGTTGGGCAAGTCCCGTTTTTGCCACACACGTTATACTCTACACCTCTTTTTGTGTCTCGTTACGGGTTGATGTACCCCCGACTGACTCAAACAACACCGCCGGGTGGGAGTGGCTGCTTCCGCCCGCGGTTGTTGTGGCACGTCTGAAAATACGACGTCCCACACGTCAAAAATATCGACGGCCCATACTCGCTCGTTGAATACGCATCGCTCCTTCCTTGTCTTCTTGATGCGCACCGAAATATGGTGAAGAAAAAGTATGTATATACCGTGGAAGCGCACACATCGTCGTGCTGGGCCGTTTTGAATTGATGCCTACGACCACCTGTATATCGAGAACCTCGCCGCCCGCGAAAAGAAGCATCCCTCTTTCAGACCTTTTTTTTTGGGGTGGGGGGGGTTGTAGGTCGTACGCCCTTTCTGTCGTGTGTCGTAGTTTGTTTTTGTCAACTTATTCGTGCACTACCGCTGGAAGGGGCACGGTCACAAGTAGACAGATCTGGTTGATAGCACCTTCCATGTTTCAAGTCGTTAGGCTCTAGTCACCCTTTATAATAAGTCTTCCGTGTGGGTGGAATTATTGGGATAAGGGCTTCACATTGTCAGATGATAACTGGAGTAATAACTATACGTATATGTCTATGTGTATTTTTTGTTACATTACATTTTTTGGTTCCAGCCCATCCACTATGTCTTTGCTCTACTCCGCCTCCAGCTCCGTCCCTCGTATCTCAGATCCCTTCTTAATAGTATGGTCACATAGCAGGCACTCCTCCTCCTCCTCCTGCTCCTCCTCCTCCCCCTCCTACCTCCTACCCGCTACGGTGCGTGCGTGCCTTTATTTCTATCGCGACAAAATATTTCACCATAGATTAAGCACTGTAGCATATTCTTCCCTCGTCGACTCGCCGCGTCGAACTGTAGGTAAACACGCTACGTACGTACCGCCAGTGCCACCGTAGGTGCTTTCTGCACGCCAACGTTTGCACAGCAAGGGAAGAAACACGCAACTCGGCAAATGTAAGTCGGTTGCTTGCACGCCTCACACACATCATCTACAGGTAGATCATGACCTATCTATAAATCCTCTAGTTCCCCACCTGGCGTTGTGAGAGGTTGTCCAGATCCAACCCAGGAGACAAGTATGTGGGACTACTACAGATCGTGCAGATCATACCAGTCCCACCCGGTAACACGATGATGAGCCATAACAGCAGTAGATCGTTCAAGATCGGGGATATGTTTGCCTTTCGAGGAAAATAGCTAGACCATGAAGTGTGTGAATCGATGATTGATTTCTGACTAAGCTCTCTGAGGTGTGGTTACTGTAGTTGTGTATCGGTGCAAATCTAACAACTACTCTGCCATTGTCCGGGGGAGATTTTTCCAATCAGACCCGAAAACTTGACGAAAACAACACCAAAAGCAGTGGCAATGTATTATAGCCCCTCTCACGAAAACCTAACCGACGCCTGACCAATTAATCAAATCCGAAAAGGCAATGTTTACCTATTGGTATGCTTCATTTTGCAGCATGAATTCCACGTGCCACTCTGTCCCATAATATAAGAAACGGTTTTTGCACAAATTGTTGAGCCAAAAGATGATTATACTTCGGGACAGAGCGGTATGCACTAAGCTACAACAGTAAATAACATATTCTATGAAGGCAATCACACAGAAAGCAAAAGGCTGATGATGTGTAATATCAGGAAAATAGGACAACTTGGGAGCCACTACGAGAGTAGGCAAGCAAACACGACGCGCTGGAGTTCGGATGTAAAAAAAAACGACCTTTCCAACAGAGTTGTACCTTCCTCCGGCATTTTTTTTCTCGCACGTGGAGATCCGACAGCGAGTATAGGAGAGGTCTAGCTCTTAAAAGCGCGAGGGGACTTGTGCAACAAAAAAACACACCACTCACTGCTGTGGCCTTGAATATAGTCCCCGTCTAAAATATAATTTCGATATTAAACATATTTTATATTTTCGGCCCGAGTAGCAGGTTTTCAAAACAAGGAACGCGTGGCACACGAACAAGAAGAATAAACGACAGCATCATCATCCCACTTTTTAGTTTTTGAGATCCAGACAGGTGGGTATATGTTTACTAAAGAAGAATAAACAGCAGTGTGACGAGTTTAAGGGTACAGGAGAACAACGAGTGCTACGAGTGCGTACAACGACGTATACATCTGGTATATTTTTTCAATTATTCAATCGGCCATTTGACAGTGTGTGCTGTCACCAACAGTAACTATCATTCCAATCCTTCCGTCCACGTATAAAAGGATACCTATCAAAAGAACCAACGACTTAATAGCATGGAAATTGCTGTTTATACCAATCAGACCTAAATAGTTGGCAGAATAGTACCAATAGTGCAGCTCCCCTTTTTGAACGACTACTCTGACTCCCGCCAGTGTTTTTCATTCGTATACCAAGTATACACGAGCTGGTTCAGGGACTCCGTCAGAAAAAAGAAAACATCAGGAAAGTTCACCCCGATTTTTTACCCTGAAACCTCGCACACAATCACACGTTCCGTGCCCTTATGCCGAGGGGTGCATGGAGATGGTGCAAGTTTGTTCAGCCGGAGACTCTCACCAGGGTTATGCTACTCCGGCGTGAACTGTCTCGCAATCAACGCGGTATCTCATCACAAAGAGTGGCTGTACTCGGCAAAATAAGCACAAACAAAATTGATGTCGTTGTCGACGGTATACCTCGCTACTGTACCGACAATGGGTGGGCAGGATGATTTGTGCTGTACGGAGAGACAGCAGTGATTGAGTATCACTCCGTCAGCGATACTACAGCTCTACAACAGCATGACAAAGTAGAAAGAGGCG
>JBBMHQ010099638.1:0-22471 GCA_037834295.1 Postelsia palmaeformis
CCCAGCGCCCATCCTCTTTCTCTCCTTCATCTCCTTCCTCAGGGATAACGTCCCCCCCTCCAACAGCCACCTGCGGGCGGGGTGTTTCAGCAGTCCAGGCAAACGATTTTGCCCAAAACACGTTCAGCGTCGCTCCCGCGGTCTCCACTTTCCACCCGGCTCTTCGGGCCAAACTCGTCCTTAACCCTCTCTTATTACTAATATACTTTCAATTTCTACTTCGCCAGCGCGAAACGAACCCACAGATACTCAGGCAAATGCCTGGCTATCTTGGGGTGTTGCAGCATCGACGGTCACGCGGCGGTCGAGACAACGACGACGGCAGCGGTGGCAGTGAAGACGGCGGTTGCGGTGGCGGTGGTGACGGCGGCAGCGATGACGGTGGTTACTGCATGCGCTTTATCGTCGCAACAAGCACAGCAATCCTCTGACTACTGCTGTTGCTGACGTTACTACTGGAGGTGCTGTTACCCCTGCAACTGCTGCTCCCCAGCGCCTTCGTCACCAGTGCCAAGCGAATATACCAGGTCCATCTCAAACTTGGCCCTGCTGGGGTCGCTGCTGCTTCTGGTGCGGCATCTTTTTCGGCCTCTCCTCTCACGTCCTTACCACCAGGACGTCGATCTTCTCTTCTCAGCAAATAAGACACGCTGGCTCCCTGACTATCAATCAGCACATCATCTAACAAAACAGACATGCTGGGACCATGTTCCAACCTCTGTAGGTTGGCCTGGGCTACGCTTGCCAATAGAAGACCACCGGTATGGACTAGTGTGTTGATTGATCTCTAAAGGTATAGGCGCAGCTGGCACGGGAACGCGTGGTAGACTCCAGACAATAGCACGGGTCGGCTCAGTATACTATATATCCATGCTGTCGAGCCGACTCGCCTCATATGGAGCTACAACTAACGAGTGGCATTGATGGGGTACACATCACCCTGATCTCCCAATACCCTACTACCGGAATCCCTTCCCAGTATGGAACTCCTCAGCCTCCAATGAATCCTATGGATCGTGTTCTTTAGTACAGTTCACTTATAAAAAAACAAATAATCAGCAGTAGTGGTGGTGGAATCGACGATTATTCACGAGCGCTATACCTAATACTCGGAGATCGGTTCCGTGCCCCTGGCCATCGTTGGTCAAATTTTGAATAACACACGGAACTTTAGTGTTACCTGACGTCAAGATCATATAGACGCTTTTCTTCGATTTCGACGGGTAGACATACTAGGTTAATGTAAAGAACACACACACACATAGTATAAGCACATAGTACATGCGATGTCCAGCCGTAAAACAGAGGTTCATCCGATTGGCGATTTCGCAGTCATTCGTAAATATATAATCACTCCAATTCTAACAACCGTGTTCCTAACTTTACATCGCACTTGCAAACACCTCACATTTATTTGGAAATACGGGTCGTGGTCGCCGAGAGAAGCTGCATTGAAAATAATGCGTCATACTCTGAGATATTCCGTACGAAACCACCAAGAATGTGCACAGAACAGAGGCGTTCTACGTTGATAGGAGTTCATTCTGAACTTTCTGAGGCTCCGTATATGAAGAGTCCTCTACCTCACCCGAAAACTGACTCAAGCAAAAATAGAAATGATTCCAGATGAATAATCCCACACCCCGAGTGTACATAAACGACAGTTATTTTCGAAACAAGATAGGCGTTCCGACGATTTTGGGTCGGGCAACCCCGTCCTTTAAAAACTTATTTGCCGGAACCTCCGACCTCTATCGTAAGACGGGTTGATGACGCTGGTTCTCGGTACAAGCATTTCTTGAGGCATGTGGAAACGGTCGATATAATAATTTTCGCATACATCGTTGTTTGTCAAGAGATATTGTGTTTTCATGATCCGCAGTGCATTTCAGATGTTACGATCAGGGACACATAATCCCGATTTCCCAGTCCCGTCTGAATTTTTGACGAGCGATTTTCAGTAGTGTAACTAATATGTAGTCACGGCGGTACGTTTCGAATGTTTTGTCTTTTGATTACTCTGCGGAAGGGCCGAACACCCCAACTCTTTTCATGTCACGCTTGCTCACGAGATGAAACCGAAAAATAAAACAATGCGGAAACAAATTTAGGATGCTAATCGGAAGAAGGTACCTGACTCGCAAAAACCGTCACGGAACAACCCAGTCCAGCTGTTATTACGTTTGCGTCTGACCCGCGCCCAGCTCGCATTATTCTGGTATTAAAAAATAAAATCAACTGTAGCTGTGATATCGAGGATTTCGTCGAAATGTATCGCGGCAGGCTGTGTGTGATACTCCGATCGTGCCTATAACTGGTTTTCCATTCCCTCGTTCAGCGTGTAACGTCAGTGTTTGAGGAAGGTCGAACCTGAAGTTGCAGATTTCACGGGTGAGTGGGTGTGTATATATTTGGGAAGAAATCGAAAAGGTTGTTCCCAAGGTTGCACATGCATACATTGTAGCTTTCCACGAGTGGGGACATTTTCCTTTGTGCATTCTATACCATGTACGTAGAGTTCAGACGTTTTCTTCAAGCACAGCTTTTTGGCAACATTATCCAAAGTCGAAAAAATACGGAGTTCTGTTTAAAGACACTGAGGGGCTCTGTCAGTATTTGTGAAACACTCCAAAAGACGAGAAACACGAGGGGTTTAAATCCGCATGCGGGCGGTATATGAAGAAACTCAGCAAAGTATGAAAAAGTACAAAAAAAGCGCGACAAAAAATAGGAAGTTCTGGGGGGAATGCTCTCCGATGGGGATTACCTGATGATAATATCCAGCACTGATGCCGAGAATCCCCAAAATCAAAGGATACTGAAATGGCTTGGTTGGTGGTCCGCGTGCCTACTAGCCCAAGATCTATTTCGTGGGCTTGAGTAAAATTTGAACAGCGGAGAGGATTGTATTTATCAGAAGAACGTGAGTTGTGAGTCAGCAACATTCTATAAACATCGACGAGCGGTGAAAATGCTGAGCGGTGTGCTCGACAGAAAGGCTAGCCCGTACCGGGGGAGAAAAGAGACGACACGTGTGAGCACGGCTTGTCCACGATTGGTATTGATAGGGGGTAGAACCTCCTACTGTACGAATTGAGCTGGAAGGTGAAAGATGTCAACAAAGAAAACAAAAAAAAAGTAGGAGAAAACACTCATAAATGGAGCTGGGCGTTCAAGTACGGAAGTCTACTCACGATGCAGGAGAAACGTGAATATTGTCAACCAATCTGTGACTTTGAATCAAAATGCATCCATTTTTCAATCAAGTAGCCCGCACGATACACGATACCTGTTAGTCAACGATACCACTGACTGAGAAATCTATGACTTCGTCGACCATATTTTTCAAGCCGTGGGTGAGAAGGACTCTCAAGCTCATGCGTCGTGCGGATTATACTTGCCAGGTAGGTGGGTGAGGTATACTTCATTAATTTGAGACACGGTATCCCAGGCTAAGCTGCAGAAGTAAAAAAAAAAGGAGTAATATTTTCCTACTCATTCAATTTCGTTTTCGGAAAATACACCGATGCCTTTTAAGCTCATCGGCAGTGTTCCAGCGGTGAGAGCTCTAAGGTCGTTCCGCTCTATCATTTGAGGTTGGGCGTGCCTGCCGTTCTCGACCCCAATAATGTCTGAAAGTTCTTAGCACAAACGTCGATTGGTCATCGTTGCTTCTGTATGCCCTTCTGAGCTCTATGTGGGCAATGCAAACAACATCAGTGACTTGATACCTTTTTTTTACCCATATAGTCTCCTCGTACTGCCGTGGGATACCATCCCCACGTTTGCTCTTGTCGCCGTCTCGCTTTTGACGTATGCTTTACTCGCCGTCTGATGTATGACAGGGCGTTCTGAACACTGGGCTATGTTTTTTGATTTTACGCGCAATGTGCATAGCCCCAAGGGGTTCGAAACTAATAGTTGACTTCATACCTGGTATATTGTTGGTTTGTCGGACAGCATGATCCATTCGATCCAACGCAGGCATTGTAAGGTCGGTACGTTATGTTGGTGGCTTTTCCCGAAAGCAATATTTTTTCCCGCAAGTTGGGATTGCTGTTGAGTATCAGGTGTAACAGTACAGGAAAATGCTACATAGAACCTAAACATACCAATTTTCGCTCTACGCTGGAATCATCGCTGCCCGTTCCCGGTATGTTCGCACGACTCGCTACAGCGATATTAACCCCGTGAGACTGTCTCTCGCTGCTCCTGGTTAATTTTGAAGACGAGTATGACACGTGAGCCATCGCACAGAAGTGATGGTGCACCATTAGTTGGTAATCCCTCACTCACATTAGGAGCACAATATCTCAACCGATCCGATATTTGGAAGGGATTCGTTCGCGACACCCGTCCGGCACTCCTATGCGCTAGTCCTGGAACCAATACACCATGAACATACTCATCCATCCTGGTAGTTCTTCACTCGAGGAACCTTTGGGTCAAAAATGGCGAACCCTACCGTGGGGTGACTCACGTGCGTATCATGCATGGGGCGAAAATGAAGCCAACGTGCGGCTTACAGGACGTTAAACCAACGAACGAAGAACACGAGCGTAAACGAATAGTAACGACAGTCGAGGCTAGTGAGAAATGCGCCCGTAGGTTCAAATGGGAACATTGTTTTTAGTCAAACAAGGGGTGTTGGTACAGAACGTCGGCACAACCCGTACGACGTGACGGTCGGGCATCGTTTTATTCGCCACTCTCTTTACAAGTCGCTCAACTCGGGCCCTTCAAATTGATGACCGCTGACATACCATGGATTCACCATCACTGGAAATCGCCGTATTCTGCGTGCCGCTTCCGTATCGGACTGCCCCTGCTCGATACTGCAGCGGTGGGAACTATCGAGCTCGGTGGGCTGCTGTGTGGCAGCCTGGAAAAGGTTTTGGACTCTACGCTGCTCCGTTTCACGATCAGTTCGACTCAGGTACGACAAAAGTAGTGGCGTTATTGATATGCTGCGGAAGAGCGGGGAGGGATGCTTCACGCACTGACCGAGTGTTGTCGACTCCAAACTGAGGATACTAACCGTAACCTTTTATGTATAATTAAGGCCCCGTTTATTCTGCCACTGTTTGTTACGTGCAACATCTACAGACGGTGATCGCGGAGCGTGTGTATTCTACGGTCACGAAAGGAAACCCTCTAACGGACAACAAAGATCGCAAGGTAGGCGCGAGGGTTGAGATTATTTGCATCAATATATATATATATTTGTACCAGAACTCGACGACTGTTGTTATCATTCTGCGTCCTCTCATCCGGTCTTCGTCCTTTGTAGTCTATGCTGAATTTCCCGGGACTGGTGTCCCGAACACGCAATGCCCCCATTTTTTGACAGTATTCACCATTTTTTGACAGTATGCACCGGAACGTAGACAATTCTTGCAGAAGGAAGAAGACGCTGGGATATTGTTGTGTCGAATGATTCCGCTTCACACGGTCAATGGAATGTATTCTTGGATTCTTACGTTCGGGGTGTATGTACTTGCGAATTTCCTGCGTCTGCAAATTTGCCGTCAATTACCAGATCTGGATCGGAAACGTCGTCGATCCTGAGCCTCCAGCCGGCTCTAGTGCCAGCACCATCAGCATAGCGTGGACCGAGCCTTGTGATGCGGAGGTACGCGCATTTGCTTCCGCTGTTCACCGACGTCTGTGCCCTGGGGCCAATTGTGCACAGCCCGCCGGTCAGAGCGCAAGCTTTTTTCAGGTTCAGTAGCACTGGTAATCAGATAATTACCGAAGTAGAGGTCAGTTATCCCACTTAAAATGTTTTCCATCGTAAAGCTATCATCGACTTGCTGTCTCGGCATCTATGTTGTTGCCATGAATGCCCGACAGCTACGTTTGCGCCTGGGCAATTGCCACTCCACAATGTCCATGTACAGGACTTTTTCATGAAGATGATAACACGCAAGAACGACGGCTCTACTTCAGTGGTTACCTCTCTGCCTTGCGCCGTCGGCACCAGCGAGGAGCTCTGCGTGGTTGAGGTGACAAACGCAAGCGCGCTTGTTTTTGTCGCTTATAAACTAACATGCAAACGACACGCTCAAACGCCAAGAACCGGCCGCGCTCGTGTTCGTAGATACGTGGTTCATGCGCTCACTGTGCGTGCCTTATCCAAGAAAATGCCCACGTATATGCCCGAACAGACATTCGTCAGTGTTTATGCAGTTTATGCACACATTATTCCTTGGAAGATAGGTTTACTCGCCAATCTGACCGAGGAGTACTTGTACGTAATCAAGAAAATTGGGCAGAAAGTCCGACATCGAAAAATATTTTTTTACTGTATATTTCCGCCCTTTCTTTGTTCGAACTTTAACATGTATGTACAGACTACAGCCAAATTCAATAAGGGGTCCGAACCAAGTCCACGCAGGAGGGATTCGAACACGACAAGGAGATCGCTGAAGGTGAGCATCTTGACATTCCCGTCACGTCAGCGTCACAGGGCTGGAAATGTGTATACTTTGCATAGATTGGGGAGCAATTAGAAGGTACGATAGCGCAATGGACTGTATGGGCGATTCCAATTCGAAGAGGATGTTGGCCAAATAAAAATCTTTGTTCAACAGCCAAAGATTCAATCCAGTAGCTGCGGAAGCAAATCTTTGATTGGGCAGCATCCCGTGGTTGTTACCGTAACACTCAAAAATAGTCATTCCCTGGCAACCGCCACTCTTATCCTTAACCATTTCTTGTTTCTGGTACATCTTCGTTCTGTGTTGCTGTTTCGACCTGCACCTATATCGCGCTTTTCCAGAAATCTAGGGATACAAACGCGACAAAAAGCACACGCAAGCTCCAAGTCGACGTTGAGGTAAGTCGACTAGTTGGTGTCAACTAGCCTCCATGTCTCGCATTGAAACGCTTTGTTCATCACGACAACCCTGCGACCCCAAGTCCAGCTCCTAGTTTGTCAAGGGGCTCCTAGCGTGAGCTGCATTCGACCTCACCAAAATTGAGGAGAACCATACAAAGGGGGCAATCGCATCACCTAAGCATGCAGCGGAACACGTTTGAAAACATGAACGCCACAGCAATGGCTCTGTGTAGATACAATCATACGGCCTATGCATGCAGCGAAGCACGTCTCAAAACATGAACGCCATCTCAATTACTTTGAGTGAGTACCATCATTGTGATTGTTTCTATGTACCCACACAATATAATGGGGATGGCGTTCATGTTTTGAACACGCGCTTTGCTGCATGCTTAGACAACGTGATTGCCCTATTATATATTTTTTTCTCAACTGGGTGAGGTGGAAAGCACCTCACGCTAGGTCCTTGGGTAACGTACCTCGTATCGCGTTGAAGAAAATGCGCTGAATAGATCGTATTACGTGTGTCAGCGCTTTGTTTACGTATTGTTGAGTATGTACGCAGTCTATAACGAGGAAATAATTTTTCCACGAGGTCCACACCAGTCGGACATGAACTCCGAGCCGTGCGGCGAGAATCGTGATCAACACTAAAGCTCGCCTATACCCGTGCATGCACTATGAAGGTTTCTGCCAGGGAACTGTTCAAGCTAACCCCCTTTTTCCTCCTCGTCTGGCTTCTGGTTGGGCTCTGGTGTCACTCAAGATCGATGTCTTGGTGCTGTACAGCCCCGAAGCGATGCAGCAGCTGTTGATAACATCGTCATCAGCCATGGAGACTCAGATAAGGTTATACTTTGCTGAAGTGAACTTGGGCAACCTCAATTCCGAAATTCCTCTCCAGTACAACGTGGTCCACATAACGGAGGTGAGCCCTCGTAGTATATACTCCGGAGTATATATTATACATATATATATTATATATGTTGGCCTTTGTGTTCACGAAAAATACTACTCACGAAAGTGGTATGAAGAAAATACGGCGCCTCAAGTAAAAAGCGTGGCATTTGTCCGGAGAACATAATAGAGCGTTGTGTTTATATTTGAACGATCGTGTGGAACTTTGGCACTGAGCCTGAGGAAACAGTAAAAGAACAGCACAAAGTATCTCGAGGCGCTCGATCGAATAAGCGAACCAAAATGTGAGGTAGGGTGAATGTTGCTCTCGTGAATCTCGTGAATATTTCTCCTCAGCTGCGTAAATAAATGAGGAAGTTCGGAAGCTAATCAACCTACCCCATTTAGGTCATTTGTGCTTGATAGTGCGGCGTAGTGTTGACTCTTCATTCTCCGCCTCCTCCGCTTATGTGCCGTTAACAGCTTCCTTATCAGCAGCAGGACGGCAGTGAAGAGACCCTTGTCGGCCTGTCCCACAGCCCCGAGGTGGCGACTCTTCGAAACGACTTCGGAGCAGATTTGGTGCATCTCATTTGGTTTGGAGACGATGTCTGTGGTCTTGCGTAAGTCACTCAAGTGGTCTCATGTGTACCCAGCATCCAACCTCCCAAACCATTCGCTGCGATTATGAATTTCGTGCCTTCCAAAAAGTACCGGCTGGCCGAGCCCTCCTCCAAGTCTCTCGTCAATGGGACGTGTCGATTCCATACTCACCCTGATACACAAGACGCACAGCCAAGACAAGGTGTGACTGTTGCGGTATCATGGTTTCCGGCATGATGTACGCGCTATACCCTTGTTAGCTATTGAAGCCGCTATAACCAAACATTTGCACATGCGTGCTCGTTTTATTCCTGCTCCAAGTAGAAACACGGTGGGTTCAAAGCGTGAGGTTTTGCACCGACGTCCACCTCTACGTGACTCTGGTGCCGAGGAACTCACTTAGAGTCATGATATACACACCTCATATTGCCAACGCATCTATACTGTTGGCTGTCAAAGTTCAATACAGCTGATTGTTCGGAAGCTGGGAGATGCAACGGCTAACCTACCCTTCTCCTGGCACTGCCGGTCTTCATGCTGCTTACCAGGGACTTTTTCGACGGCCGAGACGACGAAGCATATGGATTAAGTAGTTCGTCTTGTTTGGACGATCTCACCATCGGCCATGAGCTTGGACATGTGAGAATGCTCCCTGCGTAATAAAGACCGATATATGTTGGAACGCCGGGACAAAGGTGGAGAGGTTTATGCCGAAAGGCGTCCGTAAAACCTGGTGGTGTGCCCGTACCCATATCAGCTTTAGACGCCTCCGCAGAAGCTCACTCGCTCGAATTGCCAACGATTTCTCCGCTCCGTGCCTCGCACCCTCGTCCCCTCGCCCCAATTCGCACAGAACATGGGTTGCGATCATGACAGGGATAGCATACCAGATAAATTTGAAGATCTTCCTTATGAGTACGGAAAACGATACTGCACTGGAACGGAGCCGTGAGTAAGAATGTCATTGATTCAATTACGTTTATGTAATGTACTTCCGGAAGGATACATGAAAATTATCGGCATTCAATCATTGAACAATTGGACTCTCAGGGAAGTTCAGACTCATGTGACAAACTCCCATGAGAGTCGAACTCAGCACATCGGTTGAATTTAGCGTACCTTAGCTCAAATCCGAAATCCATGCACTACCGACCATCACCCTAGATTCAGCATCTTTTGAAATGTATCTGACTTGAGTAGTTCGCAGTTTACCTTGCCGCCTAAAATTCGCAAATATGGGCCGTACTCCGCACCCGAAAGAACAACATGTTTTGGGAACACCGATCGTTAGGGGCGCATGCACTCAACATTATGAACGTTCAAAATCAAATATACTGTATATCGGCGATGCCCTCAAAGGGTTCCATTCTCTTTTTGTTGTCGATGTGCTTCTGCGTCCAGCTACATCACCCTCATGGCTGTCGTCGACGACGACTGCGAAGTAGGGTACGTAAACTTCTACTCCAATCCAGACGTGGTGCACCTTGGCAGACCAACTGGTACAGAGACGGAGAACTGCGCACGGGGAATCAGAGACACTATGGTGAGCCGAGATAAAAGACAGCCCAGCCCGCGCATGTAGCGGGTCTACGGTAACTTTTATCTCAGCTGACGTCGAAGTTTGGACCCATAACCGACGCTCGGAAGGCTTATGTTACGCCTTTCATGCCTAGTCTCGGGGTGTGGTTCGTGTTTGTTGTTCGCCTAGTACGAATGACGAAGGACGCGGTAGGTTGTGTTCCTGAATTCGATGATGCGCTCGACATGTATCGTTCTGTGTACGCGCATTTTTCCTCGAACCGCTTGTCCTTTCGCTCGCAGGATATCGTTGCAGCGTACAGGCAAACTGGTGGCGGCGGGTGTGCCCAAAGCGGCGACGCATGCACCAGCACTTCTGATTGCTGCGACAGTAATTGTGCCAATGGTGTCTGTGGTGAGACATTCATGCCTGCGTCTGCGAAATAAAAATGAAATACCATGCGGGGTTCGAGGGAATAACACTGAGCGTTTAGTGGATCGATGTCTTTGAAATACAGTCGCCATATCATCAGAAGAGCAACAACATATATTCGGGCGGGTGTAATAGGGGCGAACATTTGCGAGCAAGAAGAAAGTTATGGAAATGTGGAACTGGTGTCCAGGGTAACACGGCGTTCCACGGGCGGTCATGTTCAATAATGTAGATTTTGAGAGGATTTTAGATCAAAAGGGGTAGATAAATGAAATCGGCGGAAGTCAGAGAGTATGTTTCGTGCGGTCGTCATTCGAATTGTTTTTTACGCAAAGATCCTTTTGCTTATCGCGACGAAGCACAGCGGCAAATGCATCCACATTCCATGCCATTCCACCTTTAAAGGTCAAACTTTTCGTCGGACATTTTTGGAACGGAAGAAGCCAATTTTCTCGACAGTAGGAAGTCAGCGGAGTAAAGGCAGCTTTGCAACAGGCAGGTCTTTTCAAAATACACACGCCCGCGTCTCGTTTTGGGTAATACTTCCCCGAGGTCAGCATAAGGCCTTGGGAAAAGTAGTGCGTATATGCCGAACTCACGCGTCACATACTCGCGAACGCCGGGAACAGAACAAGGACTCATATTCACTCAAGTCGTGTGACCCCGTACAACAGTAACCAAGGGCCAGCACGATCAAAAAAATTACAAAATTCTTATCGTTGATACAGAGTGCTTGGATTGATCGCGAAGCACTTTTCACACATATAGGACGCTCTAGGAAGCTTTCTCCTAAGCACGCAGCTTTCTCCATGAAACCTTCAAGGCTCGTTGGAACCGGAAGACTAGTCCTAGGTGGTGAAATCAAAAACAGTAGCAGAAAAGAAATTTGAAAGGACATATTGTGTTTCTCGCTAACTTTCAAGTCATGGTCACCTGTCGAAAAAGTCGATGTGCTCAGTATATGTAACAAAAAACTAGGTGGTAATTTATCTGAAATGCGAGCGATGCACCGAGCGTTGAGCGGGTTTGCACTGTAAAGCGGCGGGGTCCGCAAAACTGTACAAACAGACGTTTCGGTGCTCAAGACGCACCAAGATCTCTCATGGATCCTATCACGTGCTAATTAGCTGATGACCCTTTCTTGTCTAAGATTTGCAAGAATCAAGCAGAAGATTACCCGATAATTCACATTGAAAACCATCGTTTCCCGGGGTTGGCACAAACTGAACCTCAAGATCACCGCGCACAAACAATGAATCGGCTCTGTAAACAATAGTAACTGTACGCCTCCACCTTCGTCACGCCTTGGGTACAATCTCAAACTCGGTACGTACTTCTGATAATAGGCGCTTTGACGTGTGATAATGTCGTAGCTATGTACGACTAACCTTTTGAGAGGCATCTTCCCGGTTGTTAATTGTTCCAGATATGGCTGTCATCGCTTTCATTTCGGTGTAGCTCTTCCCTGATTTGTGTGGCTAACAGTAGTTCGTCAATGTGGGCAAACAATTTGCCTGCGACCTCGAACCGATGACCTATCAACACAAGTTCAATCAGCTTTCACTGTATATCTGGGACATTCGTCATCCAAACGCCTGAGTTTATATTGGCTCTTACCATTGCCATATATAAGGTTCCCTTTGCACGATACCTTTCGCCCTCCGTGACGTTCGTCCACTTTCTCCGTGTGTTGCACTTCTCAGGGTCGTGTATAAATGGAGACTATCGAGGCGACGGCTTTTGCGACCCAGGTAGGTTCGGAGGCGCTTTCAAGTTCCGACGAACGGAACAGTAGAAGTAAGTATCCCTGATGCGTGAAAAGACCCAGGAAGGTCGTCAACCAAACGCCACGCCAGGAGACCACATTCAAAGATATTCTTCATCGCTCCTGCTCTACGACTTCGAATGGCAAAACGTTCACGCCGCACCCTATTGTTTTTTCGTGCTTTGTACGCAAAGCACGCTGGTGAATCGTAAAAAGCTGTATACCCAGAGCAATCACACTCTGTGTTGTAAACATACAGGTTTCACGTTTGGCTTGCGCACCTATTCCGGTCGAAACATGGTACGCATATATTGGCTACGCTCCAACGTGTACCCCGTTCGACGGGACGCAAACTTGCCTATGACTTTCCGTCGCGGTGGCGGTTCGTCTGACAGTGCTCAACAACGAGACGTGTGGCTGGGATGATGGGGACTGCTGCGAATGCTCCAATTGGGCAACGTTCATAGACCCCGACCCCGACCGATTCTACGAATGCCTTGAACCTGACCCGCAATGCCTCGGTGAGTTCAGATTCTCTGTAATCTATTAATCATTTAGGAGCGCCTGTCTAGAAATTTGGAGCTCGAGCACTCAGGGTTGGTTGCGGCTCTCGCGTGTATACCAAATAGTATACTACCCAGGAGGAAGGGCGCGGAACGTAGCTGTTACGCCGCTGGCATTGATATTGGGAATACGGCGTTTTCTGGTTGAATTATATCTGCACAGTAGTGTATGGGAACGAAACTCGTGTTTCGTGCCTGGGGCAATGAGGTTCGTGTGCTACATGTGCCGCTTGATGGGAACAGCTGCGGCTTGTGATTTATTGTTTTGACGAAATAGACATGCTCGGATTGTAGCCTCAAATCGCTTTATTTCGACAAGGAAAGCCTTCACCGCTGACCATTGCAATGGTTCGAGATGTGAAACAACATACCAGGTATGATCCGTAATAGACACGCGCACGTAATCGTATACTAGGAGTGGTGTATATTGGTCGGTGCCTTCGACAGGGAAACGGTGCGTAGCGCGGAAGAACCCCTAACCTGCTCTTTCAACGACGATCGCCCGTCCCGACCCCCTGTGGCAGAAAACACCTGTGCAAATCTACTTTTGGAATGTTCATCCCTCAGTGCCCTTATGTCGTACTGAAAAGCGTGTCTTGAATGAGTTCTGCAGCAAAAAAGACGCGCTCGGAGTGTCCCTGGCCCGTGAGCCGTTTATTGTTTTATTTCGAGGAAAATTTGATAACCACATGATAACCACACCGCTGTTTGGACATAACAAAAGCACGACAATCTGATGAAATTTGTCGAAGCTTGAAGCAAATGGTTCACGGGCGTACGCTTTGTTGAACGCTTGCGCCCGCACGTTACACGCCACCACTGTTACGTATCTTAGTGGACGGTAGTCGTGATGCGTGCAGTCGCGGAGTAGCGTTAACTAGGGTGTAAGGACATTTTGTCGCCGCTGAGTATATACGCATTTACATCATTCTTGAATAATTAAGAGTGTACGGCCGAACAGTGGCATCTGCACCAAGTAACACTCTACAGACCTATATTCACGCCGGAGCAGACAACAGACCACCGAATCGACGCTAGAGGCAAATGGTTCACGGGCGTACGCTTTGTTGGACTTGCGCCCGCACGTTACACGCCACCACTGTTACGTATCTTAGTGGACGGTTGCGCCCGCACGTTACACGCCACCACTATTTCGTATGTTAGTGGACGGTAGTCGTGATGCGTGCAGCCGCGGAGTAGCGTTAACTAGGGTGTAAGGACATTTTGTCGCCGCTGAGTATATACGCATTTACATCATTCTCGAATAATTGAGAGTGTACGGCCGAACAGTGGCATCTGCACCAAGTAACACTCTACAGACCTATATTCACGCCGGAGCAGACAACAGACCACCGAATCGACAATACGGAACCGGTGTGATGCTTTGCGACTGCAAAAAAATGAATACCAGAGACCGCGCTAAGTATTCAGGAGATGTTCGAAAGGGTCCCTCGGAATGATGCACCGCAGTCAAAACCTTTGCTCGTGCTCTTCCATGAGACGGCGGCACTTGAAGTGTATCATGAAGCCCTTCCTGCCCCCGCTGTCCATACGATCCAGACAATTGTCCCAAGGTCAGGACCTTGGACGTTATCAACGACGACTTCTGTGACGACGGTAAGTTTCGCCTCCCGCTTCAGTGCTCTGTTAGGGGGGAAGCATTTTGGTTCTCGTCGCAGGACATGCCTTCAACTCTAGGGACGCGTTCTACTCAGAAGAAGTAACCTCAATGGGCAAGGGCAACCTCGTTCTGCGATAATGCGTACTTTGCGGTATATTCCACCATAGAGTGATACCTGAGGAATGTGGTGAATAAACCAGTTGTCGTGTTCTAGCAATTTGACTCATAGTTTGGCGCACCTTTTGCCGCATGGCTATTAACAACAGTGAGGTGCCCGACAAACTCAATCACAATATTCGTTTTTTGTTGTGGATGCCAACAAGCTTTGCACATAATACGATGAACTCTTTATTTGGAAGCTCTCTTTTGCTCCTACCACCATGATGAGGTGTTCGGCTGGAAAAACCGGCGTAGTTGAAAAACATTTTTGAATTCACCCAGGTTTGTATCAAAACGTATCCTGTCGGAAATTCGGCGCATGCAAGTATTCCTGCCGCATCCTTTCTCGCCGCACAGAGTTCAACAACGCGGACTGCAGGTGGGACGGTGGCGACTGTTGCCAGTTTTCGTGCGAGGCGGACTTGCCGGGAGGGGACTGTAACAATTTCAACTGCCGCGAAGGTATGCTAGACTCGCGGTAAATCGCGGATGTCTTCGATTGAGAGTCTTATCCGATACAATATATATATATTCGAGCATCAGCAGTAGGATTTGTTCAAAAGTGAAGATTCTGCTTGTACCTACCTGGTGTATATTGCTTTCTACCCAACTGTTGTTTTTTCTGGAATAATTCACTTTTTTTGTCGTTTGGCCACGAATCTTATCTTGTGCTTCATGCTGCGGGGCCCCCAGGAGGGTGGCGTGGACAACACGGTGCAAGCGTTGCCTCCGACCGGGCTCCGTTGTATATCATCTAGGTGGTCCAAAGTCTGGGTCAAAGTCAGGTGACCCAGGAAGCGACTCAGGGGATGAGTCTCACTTCCGAAAAGCCATCCTGGGTCTTGGAAACCTACCCGCATTTTCGGCTTTTCAGCTTGCAGATATTTTGTCCTGCTCGCATTGCTTCGACTGCAAAGACACACAGTGCTGCTTGAGGTCCTGCTGCCCGAGCTCATTCATGTCCGAGCAGGACGCAACAGTGAATAAACAGCAACAACAAGCGTACGAGTGCTGCTCGGATCCAGTGTTGCACGAGTGCCGCTGGGTGCTACTGCTAGCCCGTCACTGCTTGCTCGCGTTCGTCTCGTGCTCGTGGCGCATGAGCAATAGAGTGATTGTGGTCTCGTGCCATTTTTTCGCGGTGCAATTGGCTTCGAAACCTCCTCATGTTCGTGCGCTCGAGTGCTGCTCGAGCAGTACGAAGCGGTACAAGCAGAGCAACAACAGGCGTACAAGTGCTGCTCGAATCGAGTGCTGCTCGAGTGCTGTTTAGTGTTGTTGTTGCTGCTGCTGCTGAGTGCTCGTGTGGTCGTGACCGCCCGGCCACAAGACTTGAGAAAAACGCTGTATCCACAATTAATTGCAGTATTTGTCAAGTGTATCGGATTTTCGTACCACGTATTGCGTTGCGTTTAATAGCCAAGCGTTCACTGCCCTTCACATATTGTACCCGTGCCGAGCGATTTGCTCATCATTCTGCTACCACCTCAGTTGTTGCCGCCGCTACTGTCACACAACATCACAGTATAGCTGCTACTCGTGCTGCCACATGTTGATTTTTCTTGCTACTACCATTTTTCGTTTTTGCCCGTGCCACGCGGTTGCTCTTCTTGTTACCCCTGTTGTCGTTTATGCCGTCGCCGCATAGTGCTGCGTAAAACTACGGTATAACTGTTTCCAGTTATGTTGCTGCTGGCGCCTTCTGTTGCGGCTACCCACAGTTGTTTTTTGACGGTGTCGCATCATGGCATATCTTGGTGCTCCATCTAGTGATGACGCTGCTGCTGCACAATATCGCGGTACAGCTGCCGCTGTTGCTGCTGATGCAGGTTGCTCTTCTTGCTGCCACTGTTAGTGTTTTCTTGTGTCCGTGCTACTGATTATCCTACTGCACCCTGGCCATTTCGCGTACCTGTATACTACGTACCGTGTGTTGATAGCGTTGCGCATGTATAAAGCTGTCGATTCACTCATTTTCGAGATTAATTTGTTCTGATTGCTTCTTTGATCTTTCCGTCAAAACATGTGCAGCTCATGCAGATAACGATCCCATCCGTCGAAGATGTGCAGATCACATCATCCAGGACCCCACTCAGCTACACACCTGACAAAATCGAAATCCCCCAGATCATACAAATCATACAGATCATGCCGATTGTGCCGATCATGCAAACTCACCGGTAAGCATGTGGAGATCATGCAGATCATACAAACCCTATCCCGGTAAAGATGAACATATAATGTAGATCACAAGAATTCCAGTCAGGTAGATCATACAGTTCCTGCACATCACAAATTTGTACAAATCACACAATAATTTCAAACTAAGGTGTACATCTGTCGAAAATCTATTTCATAAGGACCCCATGCCGGATAAAAATAATGTAAACGATTGGCAAGTAATCAGATTTACAAATCCTACAGTTCATACAGAAATCCTTCAAGTTCCCACTCAGGTACACACGTGTTGAATTTCAACATCATCATACCTGTTCAGATCTCACCTGGTGAATATTTGCAGACCACACACACCAACATCTCCTTCAGGGCAACACCTACCTTCCGAATATTAGAAATCCTGCAGGTCGTCCAATTTATCCAGGTAATTTAAACCCACCGATTCACATGCGCGGATCATGCAGAGGATACAGACCCCATCCTGGTCAGCATGCACAGATGATTTAAGTCACACATGTTCCACTGAGAAAGATCGAGCGAATCCTGCAGATCACACATGTGCACAGATCAGAAATATCCGGCAGATCACACATAGGTACAGATCATACAGATTGAATTTCCACTCAGGTACAACCGTGTGAAATATATTCCTAATACAAACCCCATCTCGGCTTAACATGTGTAGATGAGTGTGATTCATGAAGGTTTGTAAGACCCTTCAGATCAGAAATAAATCCGACAAGGTTTCACTCATGTACACACGTGTGAAATATCCACCTCATACAGACCCCATCCAGCTGATTATACTGAAAACAAATGTGAAGTATCAGGATTTCACAGAACCTTTAGATAATACAGGTATCGTGCAGATCACACAGATCCTGCAAGTTTAACATACCGCATCTCGGATAATATGTGCATGTCATACATATCACACGACTTCGTTCACGTAAAGCATACAGATCCTTTCTGCAGATCACGCACATCCTGCGGATCAAACACATCCTGCAAGTAATACACAACCTGCAAGTCAAACAGACCTCGCTCTGTGTGAAATATACGGACGACACAAGATCCTACTCAGGTACACACCGGTGAAATATTTACCTTATACAGACCCTATACCGGCTGAGCATGCGGTGAACAAGTGTGATGTATCCAGATTTTTCAGATGCTCCAGATCATACGGAAATCCCAGAAATTCTCCTGTAGACCGTGCAATTGGAGCAGACCCACAGATAAAAATGTGCATACGATGTAGATTGTACATGCCTTATCCCGGCGTATATATATCACACAGATTCCACTCAGTAGATAATGCAGATCCTGCAGATTACATTCAAATCCTGCAGATCAATGACACCCACCGATAAACAGGTGCAGATCATGCAGATCGACTCTATTGCTCTATAATGCACAGATCAGGCAGATTGAACAGATCCCATCCCGGTCGAAACGAACTGAGTGTACAGATCCCAGAGATTCTCCTCAGGTACACACCTATAATAATTGAAAGCAGATATATCCTCTGCCATCTAAACATGTGCATGTCATTAAGATCAGCGAGGTCCCACCTGACAAACAAGTGCATATGACTTCGAACATACATGGCTCCCCAGGCCAATTACTTAGAGGGTATAGATATTATATCCTTTAGATCATGCAGATTCTCCACATCGTGCACGCATGGCATTCAGAACATCCCACCTAGCACGCAAGTGCAGTCGTCAAAATCAAGCACAGATCACCGTGAAAGAAGAGGTGATACGTCTGTATTAGACAGATCCTGCAGGTCGTACTGATTTTTTGGATCATACAAACCTACTCATCCATTAGTCCACGGTATGTACACTCACAATCGAGCAACACGTCTAGTTCTCTTGCAGATCGTGCAGACCCCATCCGGTAGATGTGTTTAGATCGATAAAACGTATCCCACCTAGGCGATAAACACCTGGATGAAACATATCCCGTCAATTCCCTTTCGAGTGCTACTAGTTCCATCGAGCGATATTGTAGTCCACTGCTATAAGACGAGACATGCGAGAGCGTCATAGACTAGACGACTACTGTTTAATTTTCGCGAAAATACAGTAGCCCATGACTCATTTTACTCCGAGGTCATATATGTACAAGCAAGAGTTGCAAGGATTTCACCTACGTCTGATCTTGAAACTGCTTACGACCCCCGGGTTTCATGTCGCCCACATACCGAAGGGGAACCTAGCTTTTAAATAACACATTTCCAGCCAATTGTATAACATCGAGGATTCCGTTGGAACTCGATTTTGCAAGTTCCGTGTGGTAGATTAATCGCGTACTGCAAGTGAAACACCGCGCTATGCTATAAATATTTCCGTCGTTGTGGGACAAAAATCTGAAGCAGCCGACTTTAGAAAGAGCGTGTACAGCATCGCTGTCAAGTGTCTCCAGACGATCGTCCTGTTCTATTGTTCTGCGGTTGTTGCTGCTTCGGTGTCCGTGATCGTCAGGTCTTCGTTGAGTTGAGGTGCAGACGGGGGTTGCAAACCAGTGCTCAGTGCGTGTGCCCTTCGTGTTTGTATACTTCATTTTCCATACACTTGTGCGAGTACATTCCACGAGAACGTGGACATTCTGCATACTCCGACGTTCCAGCTCTTAGACAAGCATTCCGAAATCAGTGTACACAAGCGTCACGTACAGTAAATGTATCTCTGATACTTCGTTCGGAACATTTTTACGGGTCGTTTTTGGAAGATCGCGGACAATTGTCCTCTGCTGCTCTGAACGCTGTGTCTATTTTATCCGCTGGTGGGGTGTGAGTATCTGTTGAAAACTTCGAAGGAACATACTTCAACATCAAGTACAACACGCGAAGGGTTTTTGCTGTGATGTTTCTTGAAGAACACAACAAGCTCACAAAGGTGTTCGAATCTTCTTGTTCCCACCATTGCAAGTTTTAAACGAAAATGTATTTGTTTGTTTGTCTGTTACTAGCACCCAGCATTCCAAGCAACCATCAGTTGGGGCCGGCAATGCAAGTCAACGACTGTTGAAAGCCTCACCACGACAGAACCATCAGAGGCAACAGGATCAGCGTAGTAGTTGAAATCGTATTTCTTTGAAGTTCAACAAATTCGCATGGTCATAATACAAGGGTAGTGAGGGTTTTCAGCCGGACGGCATCCTCACCATCGCAGCTGCTACAAGGCCATTTATTGCTTTTTCAGCAACAAGCAGCCGAGAATGCCATTCAGTCAACGCACTGCTATTACCAACTTTGGAGACTGGCCTGCGTTCTACGCTTCTTGTTAGACTGTTCTCGAACTTCTAACGTGTACAAGCGCCTGATGAAAAGGACAGCCGTCAAACTAAACCTAAAGAGGGATGTAAGTACGTGCAATGGAGTCGTGAACAAATGATATTTCAACTACGTTACTGACAGCACGCGCCCCTTTAGCCGAGCAGCTCTACCTTGAAACGTGGAGACACGGTTTACGCTTGACGTGTTTTTTTAATGTAATTAGGCAACAGGGTCGCACCTTCATTAGAAGCTTCAAAGTCCGCCCCTGGATCAGGTACATATCCTAGACTCGAACACGAGCTACAGTATTGTACCCATATTGTACTATGCTTCTTTTCTTTGCCTGCCGCACAAGTCTGTTGTTTGGTTGTGTTCCCCACGTTAACCTGAACGGTTGTTTGTTCGTGCCTTCCCCCCCCATGCAGTGTGCGACCCACTCACCAGCGTTTGCCCGGATGAAACTTTCTGCTGTCCTGATAAGCACGTTTGCGAGGCAACCCCGGAGGGCACCGATCCTTCCGCGTGCGGTAAGGCATTCCTCGTATAGGACATAGCGCTCGAACGACTGCCTTTTCCGCAAGCATACATCCTGCTCTGAACACCGGCTGTCGAGGTCACTCGTGTCTCGCTTTCTTCATCCGGTGTCCCTCGCCTCGCAGCGCCAACAATCAACACAGATCGGGTCATGATGACATCGCTGCTTGCTAAATATTAGCTCTTTCAATGGCCGCAACCTATGAAGGACAAACTCGCTGTTGATCATGAGAGTGCCGCTAATTGGCCGGCTACGTCAGAATATTGTTTTTCGTCACCACAGGCTTGCCAATGCCCAGGTCAGAATGCGTCTGCCCGCTGCTCTCCTACCCTACCCTGATCCAGGCGATCCGCACATGACCGGCTTCCTTGGCCAGAAGTTCGACTTCACCGGTGAAGATGGCCAGTGGTATTGCCTGATCTCAGATCTCCCTGATATACACGTGAATATGGTAAGGATTACGAATAAAAAGAGGAATGGACGTTTACGGAGTCCTCTGATTTCGTTCGCATTTTCCAATTTAGTCCCGCAAGAAAAACTGAACGAGTTGGTGTGCAGCTGGTTGAACGAAAACTGATACACGTACTTTCTATATTGTTGCTAACAGTTTCTTGCGTGTGGGCACAGATGCACATGTTCAACGAGCTTTGATCCGGAATGGTGACTCAGTTTCCCGAACCACTCCCGTCATGATTCTTCTATATCTAAACGAGCTTATCACAAAACAATTTATCAGTGTTGGCGGTGTTGTGTCCGCAACGTAAACATACAAGTTTTCACAACAACAGTTGTACGTACTACAGTAGTAGCAATTCGAACAGTCCGTTTGTATCTACTATGAGTGAGTTAACAGGTCACTTTTGCTGGTACGTACCATGCACGTCAATCAGGTTCGGCCTGTTGTTCACTGATACATCCTGTGAAGTTCCGTAAGCCATTTAATAATTCATTTTTTTCCTGTGAGTGCGTGACAAGTTCCACCGATACATCCTCTGACTTATTTTGTCTACCGTCAATATACTTCCTGCAAGCGCGATACATGTTTGACTCCCCCACATGCTAGACTCTTACGTGCTTCTCTTCCAGCATAATCTCTTTCAAAGTTGTTACACAATATGTCTATGTTTTTCGTTTGACAGCGCGTGACGAGCCCCCTTCCGGAAGTTCCTACCATCACCTACATAACGGGACTCGCTGTAGTGACGACTGACAACGATGGCCTGGACCACAGTATCGTGATCACGGTGAAAGACCCGCACAGTCTTGACAGCTCCTGTCCCCCACAAGAAGGGCCCCCCTGCCTCGCCGACGGTTCACTACAAGTAGTGCTCGACGGCGAGGAGACTCTTTCTTTTCCTGGCTCCGTCGTCTTGGGAGAAGATGTTGTGGTCTCGGCTGTGAACCTTCCTGGCTCTTGCCGCTCGTTTGGGTTCGAAAAGTACTGGGAGCGCAAGAAACTTGAATACGCCCTTCACGGTCGTCGTGTTCAGAGCAAGCAGCTGAACATGGGAGAGTGGATTCTTGGGGTAAGTGAGACGGACGCATGTCCTAAAGCCGACACGGTACCTAGAAAGTGCTGTCAGCTCGTAAGTGTAGAACGGAATATGTTACACTTGAAACTCGACATTTTGACGATTCGTTCAGTGTATGATATGTGGTCGCATTTATCAGACCTTACGCGTTATCACAACGTTCTAGTTTTCCCCACACCCAACAGACGAGTGATGTCCTTTGCGATGTCTGAAGCTGAATCGTCTTCGAAATACTGACCAGATTGTGCGCGAGGCATGGCATTCACATGAAACACGATGTAATCATTAAGTTATATAACAAGACTCGTTTGCCGTGTCCAGGACCCTACCACGACGAACAGGGAGGAATGCAGCGAGTACGTTATCCGTGCGGAAGGGGAAGCGGGTGGTCTATTCGCCCATCAGTCCGAGCACGCGACGTTTCAGATTCAGACTCCCAAGGCAACAATTCGGCTGAGCCACGGAAGGCTGCACCAACTACCGATGCGTGACCCCACTGATCAGGTCGACCTTCCAGACCACGTAACGTGGCAAATGAAC
>JBBMHQ010099639.1:0-10005 GCA_037834295.1 Postelsia palmaeformis
ATGTTTTACAGTGTCGTTGCCAAACGACGCCAACCCAGTCGTGGGGGGGGGGGGGGGTCAATGCAAACTCTGCAGCTACCATCACGCAGCCCCGTCCCTGCATTCGTACACACGGAGATCAACTACCTCTCCACCCGGCGAAACTCCGTACTCGCCAAACACCAAACGTCTATGGTGGGTTACCTGATGTACGTATGTTGCACTCTTTGTTACCCTTACCCCCCCTCACCTCTTTTCTCGGCGTTTCTCATGTCGACGAGCGCAGTCTCGGGCATTTGCACGGGTGATAATTCCTACCATAGAGTTCCTTGCCCAGGCTGCTTGTTGCAACCCTCGCCCCTATCCATCATCGCTCAGGATGCCCTCTGCGCGTACCAGGGTTGACTTTGCCTCTGGTACCCTATTATTTGTTACAGCACCTTGCTGCTAAAACCACAACACACGACCTGCCACTTGTTTGTCGAGTGGAGCACCTGTTTGCAAGGTATATCACTCCAACAGCGACTTGAGAGCAACGACTCTACTGTGGTGGAGATGTACCAACCTTTAGCGTAATCACAGTGTCATGATTCTATATAAAATCAGTTTCATTAACATGCTCATGGTGTCATCAAAGTATTCATGACCATTTCAATGAGGCCTTCATTTTGATATTATTAATAATTTAGATTTCTAACTTTCGGAATTGGGTACTAGACGCCATTATGTTTCGATAAAGTGTGTAGGTATTGGGATGCCCGCCATATAGAGTAAGGTATACTTTTGGGTGGAGTGGTCTCTTGTGTTGGTGCCGGTTTTTCCCCGTAGCTCTGTTCCATTTTTTTTTTGCTCGAATGTTGCAATATTTTGCGTTTACGAAGCTTATTGTTTCTTCCTTGTGTTCGATTTGAAAGTTGTTTCCGGTTAGCGTCTTCGTGCCCCGCTTTTGTTTTTAAATTACCACGAGATCGGTATTATTTTCAGGTATTCGTGAATACTATCTGCAGTTTCATTGTTTTTACCGAACACATATCTTTTTCCAGCAGTGTTGTCACGACGTTATTCTCATTCAGCTATCAGCCATCTATTCAGAGGCCTTCGCCAGTAGAACATTGCGGTACCTAGCGAGAAAAAAAACATACTTCGTGAACAGGCGAGTTGAACAGATACGAAAGAGCCCGCACCTGAAGAGCGCTACAATCAAGCAAGACATGGTTTGTCATATGGCACATTTATCAAGCCACGGCAGCTTGGAAAACCCGCCCGTCATACATTTCAGTGCGAGATTGTTCACCCATGCGTCTCATAACTTCGGCCAGAACGACGACCCCTCACGCTCGTTCCAGGCTCCTGTACACGGCCCCAGAGCAAAACTAGCAGAAGTATGACCGCAAGGCAAGCGTGCGTATCATACACCACCTAGAGGCGTCTGCTTTGATAGCGTCAGGTAGGATGGGCATGCTTCGTTCTCAACCCAGACAAAAGGCTATGCCTTTGTTTGATCTCTGTGTACGCACGTACCAGGTGCTGCTCTGCATACTATCAACAGTAAGAAGAACAACGTAATATGCAGGTGTTTTCTCTTGTTTTTAAGTACACTGGAGCTTGGTCGGGCACTCTGACCTCTGAAGTACCCTATCGTATGCTTGCATGAACTATTATGTCCTCACTTGGCATATAATTAACATGTTCATCATGGGTAATCCCGGGTGTGACCGTTCCTGCAAGGTTTCGGCGGTATAACAAGTAGCAGGTTATTTAAGAACCTGGTATCTGGTACATACGTCAGTGATGTTGTTCATGGAAACTGTGGGAAGATTAACTCTTGTGTGACAGGGAAACATGTATTTATAAGGCGAACTCACCAAATACAGGTATATTATGGTACGTCAAAACGTTTGGCATTCGTGGAGTGCCCGACCTGCTACCGCGTTCAAAAGAGGGGGTGATTTGGCTTACACTTTATTGTCGCTCTTCCTTCCGCTCGTAACCAAAAAATCTGAAGGGTTTGCTCTCCGGAAGTGCCTGTTGAACGAGGTGTTGACTTCAACGTGAGAAATACATGCTGTTTAAAACTGTAGCATATAAACATGCGTGACGCTTCTCAAGGGCGACAGTTCACTTACCTAGGCTCACTGATTGGTTCAACGCTGGTGTTTTGTTTTGAATGCATGCTGCTCGATCTACCACAACAGTGGAAGATGTTCTCGTTTTTTGTTGCATCACCTTGGGTCCACGAACACGCTCCTGCGTACCGTCGCAGAGGTCTTTGGTCGCAACAGGCGGGCTACTAGACGTGAGCCGGCGGCCCAACATACTTTGCGGTCGCAGCACCAAGGATGGCACCACACTCAATGTTTTGTTTCGTATGGTATGACCTGCGGTATACATTGTGCCTGGTTCACGGCCCATGGCCGTTGGACACATCCAACGAACAACATATGGTGTTATGCGTCATGGTGCAACGTATCTGTTTGACCCGCTGACCAACGATTCTCGTGCCATTTCACATTTTATTATATTGAAGCACCCTCACAGTTGTGTCAAATCTCCACTGACGCAATGCCCTAGAGGTAATGCCTCAACACACTAAGTTAGCTTTGAAAATTATTTTGTGTATGCTTAAGGTCGATTTAAACCACATGTGTATCGTTTATGTGTTTCTATAGCTATCGAACAACGTTCACGCTAAACCTTGCCAAGGTCCAATAGAAGTTCAGGACGGCACGGTTTGCTCGTCAATGAGTATCAGGAGCTCATATCTACGTCGAATGGTCTCTTCGCTCTCTGCCCCCCCCCCTCCTGATCTGCCACAGGAATAACACGAAACCAACGTCCAGCGGTTATATGAGGCTTTGCTCTCAGGACTCATGCACAAAACGAGCAGGGTTTCACTTCGAGGGCAATACAGAATGGTTTTTGTGCAAGCACCATGCTGAGGACGGCATGATTCGCGCCACCAACAGACGGTGCTTGCATGCCTTATGCACTAAGTGGTCGACTTTCAACTTCAAAAGCAGCAAGACTGGGCTGTACTGCCGACAGCATTCTGAGGAAGGTATGGTGTGTGTCGTTCGGAAGCTCTGCCGCCATGACTCATGCACGACAATCCCCGTCTTCAATACGAAGGGTAGCAGAGGGGGGGCATACTGCAAAAAACATGCTGAGGAGGGCATGGTGTCTGTCGTTGGCAAGCGATGCTCCCATGACGCATGCACGAAGGTACCCAGCTTCAACGTGAAAGGTAGCGCAAAGGCTATGTACTGCAGGCAACATTCTGAGGAAGGCATGGTGTGTGTCGTTCGGAAGCTTTGCCGCCATGACTCATGCACGAAAATACCCATCTACAATACGAAGGGTAGCAGAGGGGGGGCGTACTGCAAAAAACATGCTCAGGACGGCATGGTGTCTGTCGTTGGCAAGCGGTGCTCCCATGACGCATGCACGAAGGTACCTAGCTTTAATGTGGAAGGTAGCACAAAGGTTATGTTCTGCAGACAACATTCTGAGGAGGGAATGTTAGACGTCCGTAGCAAGCGGTGCTCCCATGACGCATGCACCAAGGTACCCAGCTTCAATGCAATGGGTAGCAGTGGGGGGGTGTACTGCAAGCAACATGCCCAAGAAGGCATGGTGTGTGTCGTTGGTCGGCGCTGCTCGCATGGCGTTTGCAAAACGCCACCGAAGTGGGGTCTCCTGGCCGATGGTCGGGCCACTGCATGCGCTCGCCACAAGAGTAATATCTCGGATGGTCCGGTGATCAACTATTCGCTGAGGTGTAAGGTAGCAGGTTGTAGGAAACAATCTCGGTGGGGACGGGATGGAATGCAGCCCAGCCACTGCTTTCATCATGGACCCCTCCATGCCGGACTCGCCTGCACTGTCGAGATAGATCGCCGGAGGGATACCCATCCAAGCCCGTCGTCCCGTGCAGTAGGGGGAACTTCTACGCACGTCAAAACCGAGTGTGTGTTTTGAAAACATACGCGTTGAATCACATACGTTTGTGTCGTCATTTGCATTTTTCCTAGGGTTGTTGGATCCTTGGGTATAAACCTAGGCTCAGCCAGTGGTATGAAGGTTTCGCCATGGCTTTCGCTGTTTATGGGAGTGGGGCAGACAGGTGATGCACCCTACCGCTCACAAAATGTGCACTGCTTTTGCTGAACCTATTCCAGCTGTGGAAACCTGACAAACATATTCTTCCTTTGACGGTGAGTAGGCCCAAATCAGCCCCTAAAACCTAGCCAGAGGTGATCCACCGTGTTCGAATCAGACATCTATGTTTCAAAATATGTCTATGTTTCAAAATATGTATTGAACGGACAATGGACGACGTTCCATCCCTTTGTCATCTGGGCTTCCCTTCTCAGTCACGATCTCTGCATTCCACGTGGTAGCATGCAAGAGACTCACAGTTGTTGTGCCGAGGTGATAATGCAGCGTGAAATAAAACACTCCTATGACCGGTTATACGTTTCAATTCTGTGCCAGCATGGTTTCGTGACGAAGTTCGCTCACTGCAGAATGTAAAACACACAAGTCATGCTAACGCTGTCGTAGTTTTGATCTTCGTATAGGTGTAGGCGTGAACGCTTGTGTCGTGGGTGTAGTCGTTTTTGTGTGATTTTTACGTTTGATAGAGTAACCCTTGCCCAATAAAAAAACGTTTGTCACGCAATGTACGGGCGTCAGGCATTGGGAGCGAGGCAGTTAAGGTAGTGTGGAGGGGTAGCTCCACGTTGGATCTCGTCACTTAGTGCATGTACTGCATCAGGATATGTGCTTGTGACTACATGTTTGTCACCTGCATGCTACAGCTAAAACCATATTACAGTGTGAAGCTGTGTGCAACGCGGCCGCACTGTGCTGCAATACCGCCCTTCGACGAGCGGCATGGCGGGCATTTCGGGTGATACCTCCAAATAATTGCGTGGGTTCATCTCCAGAGGAAAGAATTCTCACGTCGGCCCCAACACCAGATACGGTTTGTGCTTCGTCTTAGGGGGCTCCGTTCATGAGTTAGGTGTCATGTCCCCTGTTCGGTAGTTGAGCCATTTCCCAGTATTTCTGAATCAGGCGCTCACCCTTGACGTTTTTCGACTGTGTGGTAGCCACTGGTTGCCGATGCGGATGCCGAGACTGTTACTTATCCGGCCTGAAATGTCGCCCGCGGACGCTGATTCCCAGCAAACGTGAGCGAGAACGAAGTTAGAGCATTTCAAAGCTCTAGGTTTCGTTGTTTCCAGCAGGTTTTCTTGCGTCTGCTCTATTCCAGTGTGAAGCCAGCCCCGGCTTTATGGCCGGGATTAACCTACACCCCCTTCACCCGCTTCCTTACTTTCGCTCCCAAACCTGTTTTTTTTACCATCCCGTAATTTTGGCGCCGTTCACTTCTTTGCCACTCGATATGTTCCCCATTGCCGCTCATCCACTCGGCTCCGTACGCTCCGTCTCCGGTACTTCTTTTTTCTACTGCCCCTATCGGTATTGTGGTTCGTTTCGGAGTCGGGGTTTTCGTGATTAAATCCATATATTCCCCCCCGTCCGTCCATCTGTCCCCCCTGGTTGGTCATTTTAGTCGTCCCCGATGTCATTGGTGCCATTGTTTTACTTCGATTTTTCATGTAGTCTATGTTTGGGTAAGATACAGGAGCGAGTCAAACTGGAGGCTTTATTAAACGAAAATGCTTCACCTCTTTTGCAGCACTCATCCGATGTCGATTGTGAGCAACCCATACTAGCTTGCCCCCTATAACTCACGTTTGGAGAATTATTGACGGCGCATCGATCTCCTGTGAACGTGCCCCGAGATCGATCTTTCGATGTACTAAGGCACTTTAGATCGATGCGCGTAATTTGAGGCGTGAAGTGATTGTGGTCGCTGTATATCGGGCGAGAAGCGGGAGGCATACATTTTTGTAATTTTTCAAGAAACGCTGTGGCATGCCGTCGCACGACCCGTGGCCAAATATCTCACGGCCTCTTCCACGGTTTTCCACCGAACCATCCACGGACCTCTACGGCATAACTTGGAACTCCACCCTAACCCCAGTCTCTACCTCAACCTAGGAGCCGTATACATTGGGATGCCACGGTGGTTGCCATGACATTTTGTGGGGTGACCATGGAGTGCCGTGGCGGTTGCCGCGAAGGGCGTCATGGAACCACCCATGGCATGCCGCGACACCCCCACAGTGTGCCATAAAATGCTTTGCCTCAACATGGGATGCCGTGGGGATGCTTTGTTACCCCACGGGTGTTACCATGGTTTTGCCACGCCAAAATACAAGTAGTGTTGAACCCTGAGAAGCGACGAACATTGAGACGCCTTCATTACCCGCTGCAGTAGATGCTGATCGCAACCCTAGCGAAAGCTCACAAAAGTATCCTATACTTCGTATCAGCCGATTTTCCTCGTTGAATTTTGTTTATAGTGATGAGAACGAGCGACGAAAATATTGGGTTTGGTTTTATATGGGCCCTGTTGCCCTCACAGTCGAAGTGTAATCTGTACAGTATGCCTAATTGTGGCGGCCGACGATGATACCAGTAAAATATCACAGCAGCATTGATAGTCTCCAGATATTGAAGATCCACGACAATCGGTATTTTTTGGAAAGGCGCCTCGCTCCTCAATATTTTTTTGTTGGTTTATCGGTCGAATTGGGTTGTTGCTTTTTTTTTGTCTCTGAGACGCGGGAGAGTGTTTTCAGTTGTTCGGCATGCAACCGATGTCACTGACGGTTTTCAATGTATATACCGACACCTTGTTACTCCGTGTAACAGCTCTATCGCTTCGTGTAATATACCCTGTTACTCCATGTAACAGTCCTATTACTCCCTCCCTTGGCCCCCCTCGACTGGGACCTACTGTGCGGTCTCGGACGAACGACTACTCCAATTGGTCTTCCATCATTCCAACTCCTGACAGAATCGTACAGATGAACAGAGTGTTGTTACTTCGTAGCAACTCCTTTCCTCCACCTTCGAAAGAAAAGGGGCGGGTGGGCGAGAGAAACTCTGGAAATTCTGGGAGATCGATCGTTAAGTATCCAGGAAGGTTTTGCTCTTGATCATGTAGTTTACTAGTCGGCTGAGGTCGCGCGCATTCCGTTTGATATTGCTGTGCTTGTCGAAATGTGTGGCAATGAACTCGTGTGCGAGCTCCCGACCAGATATTTAAACCTTAGACTCATGCCAATCACATCGTAACTTTTCGACGTCTGCTTAGCCTGCTCAGGCTTAGTTTCGTTTCGGCTAGTCCCTGACTTCCTCAGTGCTATAGACATGTAGTATGTGTCCTTGTTCGCTCATAAATCATGTACTGTTTCAACCTTTCACTACGTCATTCCCCCGTTCACAACAAAACCCGGATTGTTTCTCGCTCTATTCCAGAGTCTCCTCACAAGCCTCCCCTTGGTTGATTATTCTTTCGAATTGGGTTGTTGTTATTTTTTTTGCTGAGACGTGGGAGGGAGTTTTTCATTGTTCGACATGCAACCGACGTTACTGACGGTTTCCCGTACTCATATCAACACCTTTGTTGCTCCGTGTAACATCCCTGTTACTCCATATAATAGTCCCTATTACTCCATGTTATTGTCCTATTACTCCCTCAATTGGCCACCCTCGACTAAGGCCTACTGTGCGGCCTCGGACGACCGAGTATCCCAAGTGGTCTTCGACCATTCCATCTCCCTCAAGTCCGAGGTCCTCCCGAGACGTTACAGTTTTCCCCACACCACATCCCGGTTTGGTTGTCTCTGACACGTCCCTCCTCTGTCCGCCAGTTTCCGCGACACTCGACTGATGTCCTCCTTATTGTTATGCGTGTATGCCTTATACGCCTCGGATTTGGATTATCCTCCCCTCTGAATCACTCGCTCCGACACGGTTTCACCCGCAGCGAAAGCGGAGGCCCCTCTGGTACGGAGCGAATGTATTGTGAGCTCATCGAGTTTCCTCCTAGACTGCGTGACGATCTCTTTAAGTGTCTGGGTTGCCTGGCCGTATCACCATATTACGACTTTGCCATTTTGGCACGATCGAAGGAAAAAGGTCCGTGTTCGGGGAGCATGGAGTGACAATAAATACACAATAAAGCGACAGGCAGCACCGACCGACAGCAGCCCCGACCGCGTGCCCTCCACTGGGTCCCGTGTTCTCTCGCATTACTACACTACCCTCCCTTGTTTAGTGCCCTTTTGTGCCGATGAAATCAGACCTGTCGGCCTGTCGCCAGTGTAAATACGACAGTTGGCTATCACCGCTATAAAACCGCAACGTCGGCCCGTGATAGACAATGGCTCGAGTGCACCCCGCCCCCCGTCTTTGCCCCAACCCTCGTCGCCCACGGGGTGCAAAATGTATATATAACCATAGCCAAACAAAGCCTACCACCCAACCCCTGCCCCCCCCCCCCCGAGGATATGTAATGCTTCCTCTTGAAGAAGAATGCCCCATGACACCGGATGTCGCACCCGACGGGTGGAACCCGCGTCGGTGTGCGCCAAAGCTGTCTCTTTCAATGCGTGTTTGACTGTTGGTGACTGCGTAGGGAGTTCCAACCTGCACTCTAACCGGTGAAATTATTGTACTGCAGCTATCGTTAGCGCTTGGTTACCCTGCCACGCGGTATACCAGGCGGCAAAATCAACAATTATCAACTTCTCGGTTTCGGCAGTCGCGTCCGCCCTCACGTCTTGGACCCTTCCCATTAGCCCGCGACACCTGGGCCAAGATGCTCAACCTGACGCGTGAGTCTGTCCACACGAGATCGCAATTGCATTTCGGAGGTACTGGAGGCCAGTGCCCCGGGACAAAACGCGGCCCCGGCGAATCCCAGTCTCTGCTTCTGCCAGTTGCTGTCGGGTCGGAATTCGAGGAGGAAAGCGTTGATGGACGCGCGCCACCATCGCGATATAGCATCGGCTACTGTGGTGGCTACTCCAGCGACATGCTTGGTGCGAAATTACTAACCTGGATCCATTTCAAGACTCTCAACATGCGCATGAACGCCACCGATCGAGGCTCCGTGCCCCCCTTCACACCGATTTACCCAGTGAATTCCTGGCATACTGTCCCCTTTCATAGACGTTTCCCCCATACTGCCGCCGTGCCCCGGCGGGCCCGACCAATCTCCACGCCAAAAAAAACATATCCAACAGTTCCAATCCGTTAATGGACAAGTCGTCCTGCTTGTGCACTCTCATACGTTCATGCCTCTCGTCTGACAAATCCATAGGCCACCCCAGCATGACTCCAAGCCCATGGCGGTGCCGGAGGTGTCGGATACCAGTGTTGATGGGTGAAGCTGAAACAGTGAACTGTCTCAGGAAGCACGGAGCCCTCCCCGTGTTGAGCCGCGCGCGCGGTCTATAATCAACGATAAAAACGCGGCAGCCGCATATATTCGGATTAAGGGCACGCCTGGCTGGCGAGCTTCCCGATGCTAAGTATTTGGTTTGGCCGGGGTTTGAATGGTTCAATCCCACGGCTAGCAGTATTCGACGTACAAAATACCTTCCCGGCCGCACTACTGTGCAGTGTGCGTGAGCAGGCGCATAACAACAAGAGCCAACACCCTGGGCTGTTGCGCCACCCGAAGTGCAGGCGCTGGTTCAAGATGACCAAGTCACGGGACAGGTACTCAAACATCGGGGATCGCGCCGCATATACCGCCACCTGCCGAAATGCATCCCTTACACCCGCTTAACTCATCACTGCGCGCTCTGTGTTGACACAGCGCGAGCAAAATTGCGTAGCGCATCACATGTCAAAGGCTGCACAGGAGGGGCCGATGCGCAGTCGGTATTCGCAATAAACGATATGTTTGGAGATCCGTACCGAACCAGGTTTGTATGCTTCCGGCGGTTATCTACGACAGAAGTAAGTGAACCCTTAGCTGAACTTTTGTCATAAATTCAAACCGTCCCTCTTTACTTCGCAGAAACCTAACTCCCGCCTGGACCATGTCACCGAGGATACTTTCAACCTTTCCACTCCCTGCCTGTGTCATGGAAA
>JBBMHQ010099650.1:0-10004 GCA_037834295.1 Postelsia palmaeformis
CCCCTCAGTTGAGGGACGCCCCGACAGTCCCAGCGACAGATATGTAACTTTGACCAAAAAATGCGACGAGCTGTTGGCGGTCTGTCTTTGAGGGAAATGCCGGCTTCCACGACTCTACGTGGCCACTTCCGATGGCGGTACAATATCTGTCGGCGTGTAAATATAGAATACCTGGCCTTGACTTTCGGTGGCGGTGCCAAAGCCAAGAACGCCGAGTCCGCATGCGGCGGGGGCCGACCTCGATGTGTCTGGCAGGTCGTCGTGTTCTCCTTCGTGCTGCAGTCGCTGCGCCCGCTGTGATAGATACACGTCAAGTTGGATTGAAAAGAGGGAGAGTTGCGCGTGAAACGGTGGTACATCGGCCTTTTAAGTCGCTGGACCCGCTATGATATACGTGTTCATGTTGAATTGAAGCGAGAGAGGTTTGCGCGTGAAACGGCGATGGATCGGCATTTCGAGGTAAAAACGAAGCGGGATAGATCGGGTGGTGAATGAGTAGAAGAGCGCGGCATCTTTAGGCGAAGCCTATGCTGGACAGCGTTTTGATTCAAGGCATACGACCGCTCTGGACAGGAACGAATGTAATCCCTATGTAATATTCATATCAGGAGTTCAAACGGGGACTGTCGCTCAGCGTGGTACGGGACAGCAACTGGATCCAGTGCGCCCCTGCGATTCTCGACAAACCAACCAAGCTATGCCACCACCATCCCCCCGCGCTCCCTTCATTCGCCCCGCCCCCCCCCATCGAAGAAGAGAAAAATGGACTCACTCGGTGTTCTTCGTCGTAGAACAGGGCATCGATTGCAGGAGACAGGTTGAGTCCGACCCCTTGTCCAATCCTGGCCATTAGGACACGCCGACGTCCAGCTGGATCTGCCGCTGTTTGCCCCTCCCGACCACAGAGTTGCGGACTACTCTCCTCGTCTTCGCATCGTAGTAATGTACGTCTTTCTCCTCCGCCTCTTCCTTTCTGAGATTGAAGACATCATCAAGAACAATAGACAGGTGGTAAGGTTTCCTTCACGGCTGATGGGTAGAGGGTCCAGGTCGTCGTTTGCACAAGGGCCAAACGAACGTGAACAAGACGAGACACTCCAAGCGTTTTATTGACACGTTGGGAAGTAGCTTGACTCTTTTAGTGCTCCGCTGCTGCACAGACACATGTATTTCACACTGATTCCAAGTCAGTTGCTGCCAAAAAACGGGAGTGTAGTTCTGACAAAACAAGCTATCGTGACGTCAAAGACCTGCTTGCAGACATATGCGATGAGTTTACAGGTACTGTGCTACGAACGAAAGGCTTCGCCCTGTATAGTTGAGTTTGTTTTGTAAACACCTCACATCGGATGTATTTAGCCGACAATGTGCAGCATGAGCTTCAACGTTGATCACTCAAAGCATTTCTGAAAGAAGAAATCCCCGGAAACGAAGAAAACCTTTTGTATGCACGAGGCATATTTATTGTCAACACTGCAGCGAACACAGCTGCTGGCAAATCGCTCATCACCTATAAACAGATACACACCTATAATACAATTCGGTGATGTACACAAGGTACTGCAAGTACTGCTCGCTGGACATTACTGTGAAATGTTGTGCAGGAGGAAATACGGCCGGCTCGAGCAAGGAGATTCTACAGTTCAGTAATAGGATAGCCGTGGGGGCGCCGATGATCGAAAACGCCGCCATTCACAACCCCAGCACGCATTTTTCCGTGAACAAGAATACCACACTCTGGTCGTAAATGTAAACACCGTTCAGTCATTCCTGTTAACACCCAAGCGTTCCTTACATTTTCAGCCAGGAGTTTGTATAACGCTCCGAGCTCGTATGATATGCCGGTACGCATACACCTTCACAGCTCATACAGCTAGAGTTAATAAGAGCTCTACAGTAGACCATATACTTCGTATTACTGTAGGTATATGCTGGAGGCTGCTGCTGCTTACGTCGTGAGTCGCTTTTTTTTGTGAACCCATCCTTTCATCGCACAGATATCTGTTTACGACAGCAGCAGCAGCAGCAGCAGCAGCAGGGGGAGCAATAGCAGCAGTAGTAGCCATGTTTTGTGGTCCCCAGACCCTTCACCTTCCCCATCGCCGCCGGCGCCCCCCCCCCCCCCTCCACACCGAGAGCATTATTCGTGGTGGCTTTGACCCTAACCCTCACCGCTTTAACCTCCTCCTGCGATTTTGTTTCGTTTCTTGGGGAGATAACTCGAATTGTTCGAGAGCAATGCGGTGGAGCAAATCGTGGCTTCTCAGGCGGCTCCTCCTCCGGGCGGCGAGGGAACGGGGTGTTCCGCGTAGGAGACGCCTTGGTGGCCACACCATCTGTGGGATGAAGGCGCGGCGGGGCGGGGGGGAAGAGGGAATGTGCGCGTCGGGGAGCGACACGACCATGCCATGCGCGAGAGCGCGCGTTTAGTGCACTTGATGAGCTCATGTTTTATTGAAAGATGACTACAAAGCTAGTAGCGGCACGGCCACGGCTCCACCCTTGGCGCTTTTAATAGTTAAAAGGTACTGTAGTACCCAGAGTGCTGGCTGATTCTCCTTCGTAAAATAAATGCTACTACCCATTGTCATAATATAAAGAACGTTTGGGTACTGATATTAATACTAGACGTTCCTTATATTTACGTCCATAGTGGTACAAGCAACAAGTTCCGTGGTCACAAATCATACCAAGGTGCACAATAAGAATATACTTTCTGGCCGATGGTGTAATACCCGGCTATCAACATAGAGCGGGTCATATGCTCCGGGCCAGAGTGGTGGGAAGGTAGAAGGGGTGAAAATATTACTCCGGTTGTTATTTTCCGGAGACGACGTACTATAGTGCGAACACTTGACACCTTTTGTTTTTGTACGACTAGGCTTGGTTCTGCCTTTGTAAGCTGCTTTGTGCTTCACGGTCGGGTCATTTTGCTTCCGTTCCGCTTCTCCAGCATTGTTGTGCTTTCTCAACCGATGCTACCTACAGCAGTACCACCCGGACGGAAATACTACAGCAGTAATCTGAAACAGAAAAGAGGGTGCGCCAGCAAGGTGGATCCCTTTTCGGGAAAGCCTCATTGTTGTATGGCGAGACAGTGATTGAGTATCACTCCATGAGCGATATGGCAGCTCTACAACAGCAGGACAAAGCAGAGATGCTAGGGACAACAGAGCTCATGACGAACGCAGCGATCGCTGCGGCGGCCATCCCGCTCCCTTTTCGTCGGGCGCGGAACTGGCTGAAAGACACAAAAAGAGAGCAGAACCTGAAATTCGGATCTATACCATGCGAAAGCTGTCAATGCTGCGGAGTGCGGAAAAAGCATCGGCCCGCGCCAGGCGGAGCCGAGCGCCGGCGTCGGACGTCGGGGCCAACGGGGACCACGAAGAACGCAGCGCCTCGCGAGAGATGCCGTCTTGATTAGCAGACAATCAACGCGGGAGTAGTAACGCTGGGTGAGAGTCCCCGGCTGGTCGCAGCAGGAGGCCTCATTGGTCCCAAGCTATGTAGGAGTAACGTGCGACGCGATGTTACGACAGAAACGCTTGGTATTCGTTGCGGCGCCTGAACGTTCCTTATATACTTCGTTCAGAGTGGTACTACTTTTATGTTTAGCACTTGACCATGTGCAGGCAGCATGAGCTTCAATGGTGACCACTCATAAACATTAGCACTCCCCGCAGAAAGAGAACGACGAACAACTTTCGCTGTCGACAATAATCTACGTACAGTCTGCGTCAATATACCCACTCACGGCTGTTCCGAGGTCGATGTCGTCTTGAGGTATCTCCCAGCGCGTTTGTCGTCAACTGCCATCGACCGTAAAAGTTGGTGACACACATCAAAGGATACACGGATAGACAGACAGACAAACAGACAGACAGACAGACAGACAGACAGACAGACAGACAGACAGACAGACAGACAGACAGACAGACAGACAACCAGACAGACAGGTAGGTAGGTAGGTAGGTAGATAGGTAGGTAGGTAGGTAGGTAGGTAGGTAGGTAGGTAGGTAGGTAGGTAGGTAGGTAGGTAGGTAGGTAGGTGGGTAGGTAGGTGGGTAGGTAGGTAGGTAGGTAGGTAGGTAGGTAGGTAGGTAGGTAGGTAGGTAGGTAGGTAGGCAGGCAGGTAGACAGACAAACAGACAGACCGACAGACAGACAGACAAACAGGCAGACAGACAGACAGGCAGACAGACCGACAGACAGACAGACAGACAGACAGACAGACAGACAGACAACCAGACAGACAGACAGACAGACAGACAGACAGACAGACAGGCAGACAGACCGACAGACAGACAGACAAACAGGCAGACGAGCGGACAGACAGATAGATAGACAGACAGGCGGACACACAGACGGAGCGCATTCTGAATCAGGAAGTGGGGAGCGGCTTCACTCGTCGCCAGCTTTTTACGAAGACTCCCTCATAACGAGTCGTTATTGTATATACACCAGCGGTACAGCCACGATTCCGCCCGTGGCTCTAGCCCTGCGTTGCCCAAATGTACTTCTATATACTATTATTATTACTGCCCTCGATTAAATACATTCGAGCGCTGTTCTCAGCTTGCTTGTATTTTTTTTTTGAAGTCGCAGTTGGAGTTGGTGCGAGTGTGGAGAGAGACCAGTCGGCACCGGTACAGGTGGCACCTTGACTCTCAGAGTGAACGTCAGCTTTTCTTCCTTGGAACCAAGAATAAAAGGCTCGCACTCCGCGCTCGCGCGCCTCATAGTGCAATACGGTTACTATATCACGGGACAGAGTGGTAGGCCAGCCCAGCAGTACGATAGCACGGCGAGAGTAGGACGCCCCACCCCCAACAGCCATCAATGAGTTGTGGTCTGTCTGATCCATACGGCGGTGATGTATACGGGGAAGTACGTCTGCCGATATCTGTATATCGCAGAATGTCCCCCCTTGCCTCTAAGAAAAGCCCGCACGGCTCGACAGTTTAAACGTGACGAGTACACCAAGACAATGTTTGAAATACTACCTGTAAATGGTTCAGCAGATGTTGACGTATCAGCACATGATGAGTACGTACGTACTTGTTTGTTGGTGAGTCTCACTATGATATACTAGTACATGTTCTTGGCCTCTCTTCAGCTCTTGATGTATGAAAAACGCTGTATACACACACCCGTAAGATTGCAGGGGTGGTGGTGTGCAGGAGATGATGTTCATGATTTCTGTAGGCAGGCTAGCGAGTAGCACATTTCGATCCTACAGCTCTTTGTTCCTTAAATCGGGGGGACGAAATATACGAGGGTAACAATGTGTTGTAGTGGCCACGGAGAGATGCGCCCCCCGCCGACCGCGCGTCGGGCGCCAAGCAACGACGCTATACAGTTGTGTCACCATCCAACTCATCGATCGTTCTGCTGCTGCTTGTTGTCGTGGAGAAGATGTTGGATCCAGGGAGCTTGCTCTTCTTCTGTACCTACCTGGTGTGATATCATAATATATTGGTACATGGTATGATGGTATTGCGCGGCTTGATATATACTATATGGAACAAAACAGTATGGGATATGGAATATGTTGGTGGTATGGTATACGAGAATATGGGAAAACCACCGTATGTGGTATGGTATGTGTTGACGGTATGCGACGGGAAAAACACAGTATATGGTATGGTACATTTGCGGTATGGTACCATGGTACGATGTCGTGGATGTAATATATGGCTCAATTTCCCTCGTGGTATGGTATGTTTGAGTATATAAGGTCCGTGAGGGTCGAATACGTCCGAATATTATACGTAACGAGCTTAGATATCAGCCATTGGAAAGTGTTCGAAAATCTAAGCCTTACGGGCAGACAGACGGACAGACAGACGGACAGACAGGCGGACAAATTCGCCTTTACCAAAACTGGGACTCAGTTTTACTAACTGACAAATATGAATAAAAATGAAATTGAAAATAAAATGAGGCTTCGAGATCATAGCGGATCGTGAACGATGTCGTCAAACAGAGGAGAGTTTGTGTGCGGATAGGTACTCGTAGGTATGATGGGTTAGCTTTAGGTGAAGTGGCGGTACAGACCGACGCACAGGAGCAAACTACGGGGGGTCCCCAAGATGAGGGCTTCACCCAACACCCTGACCCCCCGCCAGACAGACGCGTGCTACGATGGGGCACACCTTATACCTGGTATACACCACTCTGGTCGGAAACGGAGGGGCCGCTTGGTTCGCATATTAGTTGCTAAACGGTCCTTATATTTCCGCGCAGAGTGTTATCATTTTTATTGCCTTGCAAGGTGGATATCAGTTTCCGCCCAGAGTGGTATGAGCAATTTTTGCCTCGCAAAGCAAATGTATATATATATAAATATATATCTGACTGGCGGAGCTCCTCAACTCCGGAACTGCCCCGGTATATGCGTATCCCCTTTGTGTTCGCGCAATATATTTCGTCAGCACCTATAGTACTGTAGGCCGGAAGATTTGTTCGTCGGGTCAAGCCTGCGTGTTTTTATTTTTATCTTGAAGTTTTGGAATACTCATCAAATTAGTTACTAATAATATAGTAATGGGGCTCCTCAAAAGTGAGAAAGCCTCAGGAAAATTATCAGAAAATTGCAGGTGCGGCACCCCTATCTGATTTTTCCGAGGCTCCTAGCTCGAGAAGCCAGCAACCAAATAAATGCTCATGCCTCGAACAGATCGTATGTTCCCGTGACTTGATGCTCTAGATCCTTCAGGGCACATGTATATATATTCCCGATCTTGTGGGATCTACAGCAGACTGTAGCTCATCAAGTTGGCGGGTGGGACCCGCACTATATAATCTGCTTGATATGTAAGGAGCATCATCGTTTCCTGGGTTGGATATCTAACTGCTGCTGTGCTGCTGCTGTATGTAGATCTCACAACGGCAGGTGAGGAACGGTAAGCAGGTAGGTGATCTATCTGTAGACAGATCAGATAGATCATGACCTGTCCGAGTTGTGGAAAAGTGGAAAGCCTACTATTAATACTGTAAGCCTGATACACTATCAATCGAACGGGCCAGTGTTGTAAGTAAGGCTTAGATTGGGTAGGCGATTGGTTCATCTTTCACCAGTAGCCCAACGAAATAGACCTTCACAAATGGCGTCGTCGGCAGGACGTGGGGCGTTCGTCTTGAGTTCAAATGTCACGTCCACCACGAACTGCGCTTTTGAAAGAAAGTTTATTTCCTCACGCTAACACAGACAGGCAATCTATCGAATAACCTTGATTTTTACACACCCGAATCCTGGTGTATTAAACCCCTTGCACTGATACTGACCCTCTTGCCGCTTCAGAGGGAAAAAATGACTATAAAGAAAAATGTGATGCTTCACAGGTATAGCGGCCACACACTGCGTGATTGGGGGGAATGGTTGGTGTCCTACTAGTATTCACAATGTCACAATGGTTGGAGTCGTGCGTACTGCGCGGGGGGCACAACATACTCCCCCTACCCGTGTGTGCACTGCCGGGCATTCGCGCTCTCATGTAGACGGTCGATAACGCCAGAGTTATATCAATGTTTTTCCTGGTGGCTATCTCGGAGTCCCAGAAAGAGTAGCAACCCTCTTACTAATAGTGCTGCACTATTAATAGTTGTGCCTACACATACGTATCATCTGACTCTAATCGCGAGTGACTTGTCCCCAAAACAGGGGATGGCGGTCGTGAAGCACTCTAAAAAACCGTATTTACGAGTACGTAGCACAGCTCGGAAAAATGACGAGAGACACGTACGAACTGCATATCGGTATGTTTTTGTTACGTAGTCTGTTGTTGTTCGTGCTTTTTCTAAGAGGAAAAACGCCACCCTACTCCACCATTTATATTTTCTTTTTTCGCGGAATTAATAGGCATATTTCAAAAAATGAAAATCGAAAGTTGGTTCTGCCCACGACTAACGGAAAAGAGGGAAAATGCAGTAGGTGGTTCCTGTGGAAGACTAAGAAAGACTATAATGACGCACGTGTCAAGTTTTCAGCTTAAAATTCGACTAAACCGACAGAGTATCCCACATTAATTTGCAATTCCTTCCCTAGACTGGACTAAAGCCGATGGATTGCAGGCGAATTTTATTCCGCAACGAACTCTGCAAACGTGCCCAATCAGCAAACAACACGGACGTGCATGATCGCGTTGATTGGCTGACCGGCAGGATCTTGACGGAATCCATACAGATCAGTGACTCGGAATAGACTACTGTAGTGGCCACTACTACGGGATATCATTGTAGCTATCCTTGATACAGGATATGCTCGGCTCCTCCGTCTCATTCATCGTCGTTCATGATGCAGGAATGCATACACTAATAAGCTGATCTTGGCCAGCCCAGCTCGTAGCTGACATCGGCGGAGGCGTTTTTTCTGACGTTCTGTAAATATAATCAAACGTAAAGTTATATCGCGTAGAGGCCAATTAGTACAACATCTGCATCATCAGGTTCGTTTATCGCAAGCGCGTGAACGTACCTTGCATGTATAACGACCTCACTCACACGCGGCGCACTACTATTCCAGTACATCACATCACTTCATTATATCCAATAAAAGTCCAACAGAGAAGCGGCGCAGGACACAAAGGACACACAGCCCCTGCTGCTGTGCGGATTGAATCGCACCCGAGTGCATCGGATCGGTTGGCATATAGGCCGACCCATATCGGGCGGGTAAAATCAGCAGCATCCTCTTCGTCGTGGATTGTATTGTATTGGACTGTACTGGATACCATCAAGTAGTCGCGCAGAAGCGTACCAGGTACGTACGTAGGGCGGTCCTTTTGTGCGAAAAAAATGACGACGAACGACGCAGCGCTTACCGGCGAGCAGTGGTTTTCGGGCATCCCATACGTCGCCGTCTCGCTGACGATCTCGTCGCCCAGGCCCCCACTAAGCACGAACTCGCTACCCCTATCTATCCGACTTTGTTTCCAGCGGCGAGGCAATCATAACCGGACGAGGGGAGGAAACAGCGCGGCGCAGCCCATGCGGAAGTTGGAAACCTCGACGAAAAGTTCCCGATACAGATACGTACGTCTCAAGACATATTTTTTGTAGTTATACACAGCGTCCGCAGTCCTACCGGTATTTTTCGGTGCAGAACCGCGGCTAACTAATTAGTTTCACCGGCCCATACCCTCTCCCGATGATATCGAGTACGCCCCCTTGCTTGGATTTCCAAATGGTCAATCAAGTTGGACGTGTTTGGTTATGATTTTTGCCTGACCGATGCTAGGAAGTTACAAATTATTGTATGTACTGCTCGCTTGCCTCGCCGGGTGCCTTCTGAACGAAGGGGCGAGACGTTCACCAGCCAGGCAGCTAGGCAGAAAAATCTGCCAGGCATGACGAGGGGATACTTTCTAATATACAGATCATAACGCCGCAACAGGGGAGAGAGGATACGATAGCATTCCCCCCCCTGAGGTTTCGTTGCCATTGCTTCAGGCGGAGAAGGTCTTACTATTCCGGAGGGTGATGGTATTCAGGACTCATAACGGGCCCAAAAGAAAACCCTCGATTTTTCCCGACCATATCGTGTCCCTCTTTTAGCCAGAATTAAGCAGTTCACACTACAAGCTTACCGTATACATACCAGGTATGCTACTGGTGTGGAATCTAGTATGGAAACAACGAGCTGTAAAAAAGTAAGTATATATAGATACCTCGTATACGAGTATATGCTTTTTGTTATCGTTTGACTATGATAATTACGTTTCCCCCGTGCCAAAATAATCAGCAAAATAAGCAGCCAGTGACGATGTAAGCTGAGGGGGCTCACTTTCGATCCCTGGTGAGGGTGTGCTTGCGTTGTACGAAGGCCCGTAGTATTCCTACGGAGTACTTGTACTCGCGCCTAATGTTAAACCTATACCAGGTATGGAGCAGACACGCGGTGCGGCGGCGAGGGGCGCAGGCGGGGGGGGGGAAAGGGGTGTACTCGATAGGAGATATGTACTCGATTTCATGCATGGCCGTAGTCGTATGACTATAGACCC
>JBBMHQ010099661.1:0-10004 GCA_037834295.1 Postelsia palmaeformis
TGGTCGGGGATGGCTAGGTGCGAGGAAGAAACTTTGAGGCTAGCGCTGCCGGCCCTCCACCACCTGGAGTCTTGCGGGGACCTACTCCTCCGCCAGCTCAAGACTTTGCCGCGGTGAGTGACATCCGCACGTATTTCGAGGCTTAAGGGGGGGTTTGGGTGGCGTTAATATGGGTGTTGGAGGTGGGATTGGCTCTGAGGTTGGAGTTGGGGTAGGCGGTGGGGGTGGGAGGGGGAGGTGTACTCATTTTTGGCTAGCCTTGGGGCATCTAAACTTCGACCGCGCTTCCTTTTCGAGACGGAGCACCGTCCCCACCCTTAGTTGAGATGTCTACAACGCTTGGGCGCTCAATACCGCTTTTCCGTTTTCCTGTTGCATCGAAACATTTTTGGTCATGGCGTCCCCTGTCCCCTGTGCACTGTTTCGTCGTCTGTGGCCATGACTTGGGACTGGGCGTGGCACTGGCTTTGTGCCTACGATGTTTGCTATGAGTGAAGAGGTTGGTGTTTGGGCTTGAGGATTTCGCTTTGGGCCTAGGACTTGGGCTTTGGACCTGGACCTTGAATGTGCAGTTGGGTTGGGTTGTGACCATATCGTCGGGGCTTGGAGAACGAGTTTGAGGTCAAGGATTGGGCCGGAGGTTGGGCTTGGGGTTGTGCTTGAGAGCCCCCCCCCCCCCTCCCTGTTTTTTGTTTGTTGGCAGCGTTACGTCCCCTGGGTCTATGGTCCCACGATTACCTGTACGATCGTTCATGACAATGAGCACCCCCCCGCGCATCCCTTACCTCGCCACTTACTCAAGCCCAAGGTATCATGCCGATGCTCACTATTATAACAATACAGATACTATTATCATTAACCCCCTTGCGTGTCGAAGGTAGCGACTGATACAACGGTTGGTAACTTTGGTGTTGTCAACCAACCATCCACTAGTTGCGTCAGCGCTAAGCAGCACAGGTGTACAGGTATACAGGGTCGTGCTGTGCTCGTGCCGTGCGACTCCTTGCGTCGTTACTCGAGACAGCAGTATTTCGTATCACCTCCGAACCCCCCAGTCGCCTTTGCTGCGCAGTCGTTAGTCACTCTTTGTCGCCAGCTATCCCCTCCCTGCTGCCAAGAGGGTCAACACGATTTTCAACAACATTGCTTGCCGGGGCTTTTTTTACTATTATTATCACTTTCACTCTCCAGCCTAGCTCGTAGGAGGTTTTACCCTCGACGACCTTCTGGACAAGCCGTGATCACAGGTGTCTACCCTTCTCTCCCCCGGTACGTGCCTTTATTTTTTGTCGCGCATTCCCGCTGCTCGTCGGTTTTCATCGAATGCAGCTAACTCACGCTCTCACGCTTTCCGCTGATCAATTGATTATATGCAAGAAAAAACCCCTGAGCACGCACTCGGTGAGACTTGAACCCACGAAATCGATCTTGATAGACGCGCGGACCACCTACCAAGCCACTGGGGACCTGTTATCGTTAAATAAGACCGTTGAGTTCGCGCAGGGGTTGCAATGGTTGATACTTATCTCGACAGCGGTACTAATGCTAAAAGTCGAAAGTTATTTTGTCGGAAGCTCGCTCTGGACGAGATTTTTCCGAAAACGCCTTGATGATCCCTGTATTGCCCATCTGAACGAGGAACTTTAGTTGGGAATGAAATTTCAAATTCAACGAATTTGAATTTGATTTCGAGGAAAACTCGTGCTTGGGTCCTTTGGGGGAATGGCATACTAGTTGTCAATGAAAAAAACGGAATTTGAATAAATTTCCGACTAAATTCCCCCGTTGAGATGGGCCCTTAGGGCTGCAGTCCCATTCTTGAGGCAAACTACTCAAGAATTTGACTGGTGTGTTCCCATAAAAAGGACCGCAGTTCCAAAGGGGTTAAGGCACCTTGTTCGGTGTTTTGGCAAAACCTTATTAACCTTCCCGTTTCACATGAAAATCGAGCGCTGCAACGACAATCTGGCACACCCCTGTGTCAACTCGGACGCTCTTTCCGGTATAAACCTCAACGGCAGTGAAACTCTCCTCTTTTTCTTTCGTACTCGTGTGTACCATTTCTGTGTCGACCGTCTCTCAGGCTTGACTTGTTCCGCACTCTGCAGAGCCAGACCGTGCTCGGGCCGAGCCAGTTCCTCACGGCGCACATGCGAGCGGTCCTCGTCGACTGGATGGTGGAGGTAAGCATCGGCAGACTGGTAACTGGTTAGTGTTCATGGGCATATTATCGATATATCGAAGTATCAGACTTCCGACACCTCTGGTATATCGTCTCGAGCTTGGTCGAGCGGTGCCCCCCTCCCGTCGACTGGTAGGGGGTAAGCATGACAGATACCACCGTACCAGGTTAGTGTGTCGATAGTGTAGTACTTCGAAGTGTCTCACTTTCTTTATGCCAATATTTCTGGTGTATCGTACCGAACTTTCCCCAGCAACAGTCGTCGACTGGAAGGTTGAGTTACGCATGACAGATACCTGGTTTTGTGTTGTCTGTCATGTCGAAAGTCAGATAACATACATCGAAGTGTCGAACTTCCGATACCTCGGGTATATGCGAAGTACTTGTACGACCTCGAACTTTCTCGAGCGGTGCTCGTTGACCGTTTCACGATTGAACCCTATATTCTGCTTGTTCGATTGGTCTGTATCATGTTTCGGGCGAAGTGTATTGGATGCGTTTCAGTTCCTGTTGTCGCGTACACACGGCAGGGTTGCGCTGGACGTGTGCGCCTGATATTTGCTGGGTTTTTTTACCGTTTCGTGTTTTGACCCTGTTCCGTTCGGGCGATGGCAGGTTGCGTTTCAGTTCCGGCTGTTTCACGATGTCTGCGCTGGTAGTGCTATCGTGTAAAAAAGTTTGATCTACCGACCTTTTGATGTATCGCGGCGATCTCTCGAGCTATCAAAACTTTCGATGGATCGGAGCGAACTTGTTTTGCCCTCCTTCCCCTGGCATTCTCGTGCTTCTTTAAGCAGATACCAAGGTACTGAACAAAAGCTCCGATGTATCAAATGTCGGAACCTTATCGATTTGTCTTTACGTTCATCGGTATCGTATGGAAATCGATTGCGATATCGACATCCGATATCCACAACACTCCCTCCTGCACGCGGCAGTGCCCGTGCTGGTCGTGTGTCTGTTACCACTTCGGTTTTTCCGACCGTTTCGCTCAATTTTTGCACCGTTTCACATTTCCACGTACCGTTTCGTTCTAATGACGGTAGGTTGCGTTTCAGTTTCGGCTGTCGACAATATCTCTCCACGCGGCGGTGTCCGCGCTAGACGTGTGCCTGAGCAAGGTGGCGGTACCGCGGTGTAGGTTGCAGCTTCTTGGCGTCGTTTGCGCCATGATCCAGAGCCAGGTATGTGACTGACTGTCATTCCCAGTAGGATTATTGTAAAACTGCTGCCATATTTTGGGACACCAACCTCCTCCACCTTGCTGCCTCTAGTTCGGGGTGGTCATTCCAAGGATGTAGCTGGGATGATGACTTGCCAGTATTGACCGGTCTTCAGTCATTGATACCCACCGACTACATATAACTGCAAAACCGGGGATGATATTTGCCGTCCCCAGGGTTTTCAGAGTACTGGTTAGTATGAGCTAACTGTAAGACGTGTACGCATCATTTGTTATTCGGTTGTTTGAATGCACCTGCAGGCCGGGGGAGGGTGCCAGGTGATGTCGACGGCCGAGGCTATCCACATCTGCGACAGCCAGTACAACCCATCGCAGGTGCACAGCACGTTCAACATCGTCGTCAGCAACACCCAGGAGCCGATGGCCCGCACCGTGCCTGCCACCGTCGCCGAGATCATGCACAGGCAAGTCGGATGGTTTGTATGATTTGCATGATACGATGGGCTAAGATTTGTTTGTTACGTGTGATTTGTGTGGTTTGTATGATTTGTATGATTTGTATGATATGGGCTTAGATTTTTTGTTATGCCTGATTTGTGTGGTTTGTCTGACGTGTATTATTTGCAATGTTTTGTAATCGGCATCATCCAGGCGGCCCGTACCGTGCCTGCCATCGTTGCCGATATCGTACTCTGTCAAGTTGGATGACCTGCATGATTGGTATGAATTTGTAAGACCTGCACCGGCAATAGGGGTTAGCAGGAGAAGATACGTTGATACTGCAGTATTAGTATTAGTATTGGTGTTTCATGGTGTGTGAACAAAAGTGATCAATGATATTCATTATCTTATTAACACACACCTCGGACAGGTCAGACAGATCATCTACAGTTCATGATCTACAGTCAGTAGTACCTGGTAGATATTTCGGGGCAGATAGCCTCCCGATTTGTATGATCTGTATGATCTGTGTGATCTGTATGGTTTAGCTCACGTAGTCGGGTGGGAGCAATATCAACCTCATTGTCTAGGACATGTCTCCTGGGTTTGACCTGTCCCCACAGTATACAGACCATGCACTGCATCTCTCAGCGGCAGCAAAGCATTGTAGCGGCAGAGTATGATCTATCAATAAATGGTGTGGATGATCTATCTGTAGAGAGAATAGATCGTGGTTATGTCCGACCCGGTCGATTGATACTTACCAAAGAACGACGACACCCTTGTCTTTTTTCGCGTTCCTCTCAGGCTTTTGGAATCGATGGGGGTCACGTCTGGCCTGTTCCGCCCGCTGTCGATCGAATGGGAAAAGCAGCCGCTGCAAGTCAGAGAGGTGAAGGTCCAATAGTCGGGTCGGTTATTGGGTATGTAGTACGGTATCATGCGGGGTAACACAGGAGGAAGATACCAACCATTGTAGTATTCAGAAACGAATATGGAGCTGAAGGGGTATGCATCGTGTTTCGGTCCCTCGCGGGTTCTGATAACCATCTATTTCATCTATTACTACTGCTGTGTGTTGGTGCGTATCACTGTGCACTCCCGTAACAGTCAGTGTGTGTTACAGTAGTGTTCTTCAGCGTATATTTTACAGATCCAACCCGGGGAGCATGTCCTAGATTTTGCGGAACATACGGCTCCCGTTCCGAACCATGAGCTATTTCGTACCGATCAGGAATGCGTTTTACCCTCAAAGGTAGCACAATCCCACCCAAGCATTGTTCTGCGTCCATCGCAACAATAGCAGCCGCATGGCCCCGCCAACAATCGATACCGACGGTATTATAAACACCTGTTATACAGATTACTGTAATGTGACCTAGGCTTGAAACCTGCAGATAGTAGTGGTAACCTCGCGGTCTCTTGGTCAAGTTTCGTTCATGCAACAGTAGCCCCAAAAAAAAAATCGCGAGCCTGACGCTTTTATTCCCACGCCATTTCTCACTTTTCGTGGGCCTATTATCTGCCACTCTGCTGTGCGCCGATTGCAGGAGTATGTTTTGGCCGGGCTTTTGATCGACCTGTCCCTGCTGGATCAGTACATGTTCCGCTTCAGGCCGGGGACGTTGGCGTCGTCGGCATTGTTTTTGGCCCGAGTTTCGGCTATCTTCTACTCCAAGGTATACCAGTGTGTAGTGTTGGATATCGTATCGAAAGTTTCGATTTTTTTTCATGTATCGTACACGTATGTCGAAGGCGTTGTATCCTCCATCCCCTGGCATCCCCGTGTCTTTTTCATGCTGACACTGATCGGGAGCTATCAAATATCACATACCAGGTATTGAATATCAAATATCGAGATTTTATCGATTACGTACATGAGTAGTTTTTTGGTTTATCGGTACGTATCGTATCGCACTATGAATCTACTCCGATGTCGATATCCAACACTGGCCAGGAGTTGAGATAGCGCACCCCCTCGGCCGAAATCGCGTGCTGATTTTCTCAACCGTAGACTATGCAACAGGCCACTACAAGTACACATGTGTTCCTGCTGTATAGTGTGTCCAATAGGTTACCCACGCACACCCCGACACCGAAGGCACGAAAAGCTACACCATACCTGGTACCAAGTACCAAGTAGTCGTTAGGGCACACCATACAATAGTTGATGATGATGATGATGATATTTACCGTGGGCGATACCACAGTAGTATAGGGTAAATACAGCTTTTACCAGGTATAGCCGGTAACATAGGCTACTGCTACGGGGGGCCGTAACAAATAGGACTGAATCTTGTCAGTAAAAGTAGATGAAACATACAGGTTTTTGTGTATACCATAGGTCTTATTTACTGTGGTTCCCCGTACTAGGCTATACCGCAGGCTATACCGTAGGCTATACCGTAGGGTGTACCTTGGGCTTCACCATAGACCTGTACCGTAGGCTATACCGTAGGCTGTGGGCTGTACCACAGTCTCGTACCGTACGCGTACCGTAGGCTATTCTATGCAAGTGCACCATGACAATATTTTGTCGTAAAGCCCGACGTTATCCTAACCCTAACTCTTGGTGTGTTGGTGTGTTGGTGTGTTGGTGTGTTGATACAGGAGGAGGTGTGGGTGACTCCGTTCGCCGTCGTTGAGAAGACTAATCGGGAGGTGCTGCGCCTGCACGGGGATGGAGTGTGCAGGTGAGCAAGAAGGTTTTTCTGTCTAAAGAATTTGAATGGCGTTTTGGACCCCTCGAAAACTGCACACACGTTTTTGGAGAAAGGTAGCCTGCATGTGGGATGGGGTGTGCAGGTGAACAGGAAGGCTTCCTCTCTATCTAAAATGTGGAAATTGCGGTGTGACCCCCCTCTGGAGGTGCACATACTTTTTGGGGAGGAATACTTGCAGTTATGTATGGGAAGAAGGCGTTTTTTCTGTCTAGAAATGTACCATTTTAGAAGGAAATGTAAGGGCCGTTTGGGATTTTTCTTTTATTTGTACCCCAACCGTTCTTCCACGTTCGGCGAAAGTGGTGGTTTAATTTTTGTGTATCCGATCAGGTTCCATATTTCCATGGAGTGGGGGCCATTAAGAAGAACATGCCAAACAGCGAGGTTACCGTATGCCATTTTGCTCCGATCTAGAGGGACCATTTTTGTATTTCTCTTGAACGAAAACAGTAGTTGGAGACAGAGTTGAACCCTTAGTGGTTAACCGTGCTACGCCGCTTGCACGGAGATGGTGTGCAGGCTTGGAAGGCTTTCTCTGAAAAAAAAAGGCGGTCCAGAAATGGTATTCAGCGAGAGTTGTACCCGATAGCGCTCAACCATGCCACGCCGCCTACAAGGTGGAGTGTGCAGGCGAGGAAGATTTCTCTGGAAGAAAATAGCGGTCCAACCCATTTGGCAGTTTCCCATACCACAAAGTGCCTACTGCCATGTACGGCCCGGGGTTAGCTCCTGGTTTTTTCCGAGTTTTTTTTGTTTTCTGAACCACGAACCACTTCAGAACTGCAGTTCCGTTTTGGGAACAAACTACTTGAAATTAGAGTGGTCCGTCCCCCAAAACGGGACTGCAGTTTTAAAATGGCCAATAAGCTCGATATACGTCACCCGAAATTCGATGAAACGTAAAATCAAGATTGAGAATCCGTCAGTGAAAATGTATGCAGCGATGGATGTGATTCCGACATTGTTTAGGGTCAACCTCCCCTCCCCCCAACCCCCGCCCCCATTCTGCCCACCCTTCATGCGACTCGCCGAATATATCACGTTTCGCTTCGCGTTTCGTGCAAGCAATGTCTGCCTGATCGGTGAGAAGTCGACGTGCTCCGTCCCGGTAATGTAGGGATGCTAGGGTTCATGGTCATACGACGGCTATGGTCATGCGTGACAGGAGTACCCCCCTCTTCCTCCTCCCCTGACCCCGTCACCGCAGACCGTTCGTTGAGGTGGACGAGGAGTTCGAGAAGAGGCCGTTTGGCGCCCCGGGGCTTGGGGAGTTTATCGCCAGCCAGCCCAAGGAAGCCACGGTGAGCGTCGTGAATCGTAGTGCTAGTCCCATGCCTCGGACGAATAGTCGATTCCCATGTCCATCACCTGGGTGTTTTGAGGTCCTGTAGATCAGCCCCGTGAAAGCTTGGACAGGTGCCTAGTGCTTAGCCATGGAATTGACTTTGTGTGATATGTACAGAAAGCTGACGGTTCCGACGTGTAAGCTTCCCGAGTTCCGTGCTGGAACGTTTTGTACGATTGTGATCAAGATGCGATTCTGTGAGTGGTGCTCTGTTTGATGTTTTCCTGCTGTAGACGTCGCGTGAACTCGTGCACACGTCGCAGTACCCCGTGAAACCGGTCGGCGTGATCTGCCCAAGGGACCAGGTCTGTCCGTCGGGATGCCGTGCAACTTGGCTTGGTGCGATCCGTGCACACTATCGCGGGAAATCGTGCGCAGATGGGGCAGATCCGTTAATTGATCTGCCTGGTCTGTTATGTATATACGGTGATGGGCTTTATCCGACGTCTTGCAATGCCACGTTTTTCGATGCGATCCCCACATGCCACATGCCAACACTTGGGAACGTGGTACATATACATATATACAGTCGGTGTACCCTTTTTCAAACCACCGCGTGACCTACGCCCAGAAATGTGCCTTCAACTCTAACATGGTCTTCTCGTCTTTTACCGCTAAAAAAAACGACCCCGTTTCAATTCCAAGCATTTTCCCCCCGGTGACACGATTTGCCCGGTCTCACCTCTACTATGCCCCCAAACCGGATGGTCTCGAGATGGGTACAACACCAGTGTAAGGCAGATCCGTGGAAATGTCCCGCGCGCTGTGTACGATACATTGAGCTTACTAGGTACCCTGGTGCCGGCATATCATGAGTTAGGGTTACTGACGTTATGCTTGCGACTGACTGCACTCGATTCAGGCTGTGAGGAAGTGCGTGGAGCGTCTGTGGCTGGTCCAGCAGGACTTTTTCAAGCATGTGTCCGGCCAGCCTTCACCCCACCCCGTGCTGTTCAGCTACCAGCATATGTTCAAGGGAATCAAGGTGGCTTTCTCGGTTGCCGGTGTTTCTGTCCTTTTTGCTCCTCCTCCCTCTATACCTCCGGCTTGACTTGTTGGGTCTCCCTTCTACGTATCCTCACCGCTATTATATGGGGTTGAATATAGTACTGGGTGTACCGAGAACCGGGCCGCATGTGCTTCCGGCATTCTGAACATACCGAGCTAAAGACGCCTTCTGCGATATATTGGTGGCACATTTCCACCATTTTGTTTTCTGAATGACGGGGCTCCTCCAACCCAGAATCGTCGGAATGCCGATGTTGTTTCGAAAAACACCAGTTTTGTATACCTGGGTCATGAGATCATTCGCCGGGATCCAATTTGGTTTTTGATGAAGTCAGAGTACGGGCAAAATATATGGAGCCCCTCAAGTGAGGAGCCTCATCGAATTTCGGGTGAACCTCCATCATAACGCCTCTGAAGCTGAGAGTCGGTACGACTTAAGTCACCCACTACGTACCAGTGGTTACTAGTCGGACTCATAGTGAGTCGTTTCCCGGAGTTCGTTTCCCGGAGTTACCGACTATCCGATTTATTGGATTTACGTATTTGAAGGAAAGCTTATGGGATGCGGATATTTATAGAACTACTTACAGATATGTCATTCTCTGAACGTGCTCGGTTGGTACATCCTTGGCCTCTCACATCTCCCACTTGGACAACGCCTTCTCCAAGTACTTGTCGGACCTTTCCAGCGGTTCTTTGCTTCCTCCATTTCTTGTGCTCCTTCAGTTTTTTTCCCCCTTTTTCGCTCCTTCGTTTCATGTAGTCGAGCGGGGGCCCCTCGTCGGGGAAGAGTTGTTTTGGCTCGCTTTTTTCGGCAAGTCGGCTGGCCATCAGCTACTAATAGCTTCGCCAGCCGACTTGCCGACTATGTAGTCAGCTGATCGGCCGACGACACCTACCGACTAGTTTTCAATCGTGTGGTCCTGCAGACTCACAGCTCTACAACATACCAGGTATCATGCGTACAGCGTTCGATACTCAGGGCTTGCCGTATTTTGGCACCGGCACGCACCCTTATTTGAGCGTTTTCTTCCAGTCATGCTTGATATCTTTCTTCCATAATTTAGTATTACATCTCCCTAAGGCTTGGGGGGGGGGGGGGGGGGGGGGGGGGGGGGGGGG
>JBBMHQ010099672.1:0-10003 GCA_037834295.1 Postelsia palmaeformis
CACCACGGTAGGATTTGAACTTGGGTACCAATACCAATGGTCTTTGAAGCTGACCACTAGTCTACCGGGGCGACTGGTAGACATTGTTGACAGATATTTAGTCATTATAACTCAATGGGTGTATCCTTCAACAAAAAAGCAAATATGTGTGAACAAGGAGAAAAAAAGTGATGTATTTGTTGCGCACGAGTCTCACTCGTAGCTACGAGGTAAAGTCTCACGTTTGCACCACCTAGGCTGGAACTTTTGTCGCGGTAGACCTCACTGTGAATGCGCGCAAATGCTAGAAATAAACAAGTACTGCAGCGGTAGACTATCAAAACAACAGCAGTATTACCGCCGCCGCGGATTGAACGAAATTTTAGTTTTGACATTTTTCTGTGTATTTTTAGCATCGGCCCCGACGACAACAGCACATCCCCACGCAAGCAGTAAACTGGTCGCCTGCGAAGCGGCACACTGCGCACTACCGGTATGGCCTTGCTGAGGATATCTGCGACGCTTCTTGCACAGTACTACAGAACCACGCGAGTTGGCGGCCTGGCTGATGCCACGCACACACCTCATTCCCCACGAAAAAACGCTGCTATTGCCAAACGTCAAGACAACATAGCCAGCGGGAGCACGTCTGCCGCTGTTTATTTTAATTGGATATTAGTTTTCCTGCTCTAGCTCCGAACGATTTCATCAAGCCAAAATTTGCCACACCGTTATTGTGCTCCTTGGTGCACTCTCGTGAGAATGTAAAAGCGACAGCACTTTCGTGTCCTCCTTCAGGGCGGACCTTGTAGCTGAAGTTTGAAAATAAATGTGGTTCAAGATGCTTGAATTTTCGGTTTCTTGTACCTCTGTAGTCAAGTAATTCGTTTTCTGCTGTGTGTCAACCGAGCAAGAGGAACCCAGAAGTCGTCACGAGGACGCTCCTCTCCCACGTTTTACCGCAAAAAAAACGAAAGTACTTGGCTACAGTACAAGAAACCGAAAAATTCGGCGTCTGGAACCACATTTTCAAACTTAAGCGACAAGGTCCGCCCCGAAGGACACGAAAAGTGCTGGAGCTTTGGCACAGTCACGGGAGTACACCGAAAAGCTCATATGTCCGATCTGCCAATTTTCGCCTCGATGGAAACGCTCGGAGCTAGAGCAGAAACACGAAAGGCCCTCGTGAAAAAAAGGCGGCAGACGTGCTTCCGCTGGCTATGTTGTCGGGACTTCTTTTGTGTTTCGTGGGCAGAGAAACAAAGGAGCGCAATACGCAGCACGACCATGCAACCCTCTGTCCCCATTTTTTGGGAGTTCCAGTTGACCGGCATTTTTTTTGTACGCGAGAATCTCCTCAAACGCGCCTTAGAGCCTCCGGGAGGCCTCTTTCAGCGTCAGGCAACGAGCCTCCACCCAGTAAGGCTGGTAAGGCTCGAAACATATTTTCCTTAGACGCGCCCTTTTCACAAAGGGCGTCCGGGAAACTTTTAAGGCAAGCTTTCCAGGCTAGGGCCTTTTTGCTGCTATCAAATACCTGGCTGGGTATTCGTCAATATCGCTAAGCTACAACAGTAGCTATTTTCGCACTCTGTGTGGCGGAGCGGTATGGGCACCTGGTACAATCAACGCGGCTCTTCCAAACTTCTCCTATATATGGAACTTTTCCAAGCCGCAGCATCTCTACCTGTCTGAAGCAACCGAGAGTCTTCGCTGTGACACCATCCAGGCCGGCCGACGAACTAGAGAGCCAAATGACACGGCATCGCCGAACTTCATCACTGGCTCGAGGTTCGCTGCTAGTGCTGAATAGGAACACCTATTAATAGTATTTATCTTCTTTGGGTAAAGCGGACAGGAATGACCAACATTGTTATAATAACCGCTGTATGAGTATGACTCGTCTTGTTCATATCGTGTTTTAGACCCTTGCCAATGAAAACGCTAAATTCCCATGACAATTTGATTCAAACAATGTACCTTATAACTTTTCAAGCTCAGCTTTCTATGGCTATGTTTATCATAGCGAAAAGCTACACACTTTTGGAAAAGCCCGAAAAAATACTTTTGGGCCCAATGTTAGGCCAAGATCGACTTCAGCAAAACCAACGCACATACTTAGTTGGTAGCGGCAAGATCCTGAGTCCTCGACAGAAAACGATCGACCAAACCTACGGCTACGACATTAGTTATGCACGAGTTGCGCGCGTTTGGGGCTCCAACGCATCCTACGGTCACCGTGTTGACACAATGGCCGGTGACTGTTGTGAGAGCTAGCTAGGCGTGTGGTTATAACAATTGGCCGCTGGTGAGCACAAAAAGGGTTACAAAGTTTCTCGACCCGTTTCGAATGTTGCTAACTACATTTTTTCCCATGTTTGGGAGGAAACCGTCGGACTCCGCCGGCTAGCGCTCCCCTATTAGAGCATGGATCCACCTGATATCATCAACACCGTTAACTTTACTCGTTCGCCTTGACCGTCTCCAATAGGTTGGTCGATCGTGGGCTGAGTCTATGTTAAGATCAAGCATCTACAGTCGCACGTAAACCGCCATCCTGGTACACCAAACGAGAGCTACTGTGTAGAATTAACCACAGCTCGAACTATCTCCCAATCTCGAAAGTGTTCCTTGCGCACGCACGAAGAGCCACCCTTTAGAGCATCACGGCATTATAACCCGTGTGGTCGTAAGGCTGAGGCTCTGTTGTTTTCACGGGTGCTCCTCAGTTTTAGTGATAGATGTATCATACGCTCGAAGCATAGTGCCAAGATTTGAGGGTTCAATACCGCCGCTTCTACAATACTACTGTACCTCCCAGTAATAAAACATTGATACGCACACACGCACAAAGCGCTGAAACTCTAGAGACCTTTCGCACGCTCGAAACGTGTAGCAGAGAATAGAGTTTTTACTGCGCTGCCCCTCAACCATTACTACCGCACACCCCAGCATTAAAACATAGATAAAAGCACACGAGATGAATATGTACAACGCAAAACATTTTTTCAATGCAATATCCCCGGCTTGAATTCGGCATGTGGATAATTACTTCGAGAGGTAAAATATAAGAAATATAATGCATCGAAAAACGAAACAACCCGTATACCTCTTACCAAACTAGAAGGGAGACAAGACTTTGTACGAACCAATCACGTTTAGGGCACTGTTCAAGGCGCACTGGCAACCGAGGCGACCAAATAACACCCACGAGAAATGACAAAATGATTGAACTCGATGTCTAAATCGAAAGGGGTTCGCAACCTTGGATGTAAAGTATAATTGACTTGTTGTGTCAGCCGACAACGTTGACGTAAAGATCGGCTAAAATATGGAGGGCAGTCTGCTATTGGAAACGCATCCTTCATTTCTAAGTCCTGACGCTCGATTGTGGCCTCAACCGTACTGCTGAAACTGTGCGGAACTGCGATTGTGTCGACTTATTCCAGTCCCAGCAGCAAAGGATGATCGCGCGACTTTCGGTTTAACAATACTCGGATTTCGTTACTCTCTCAAGTATATATCGCTTGAAAGTTTGCGCGCATGGGCAGCCGCTAGCCGGCTGTTGACCTGACTACACCCCCACCCATTGCGGATAGTCTGTCCCATGGTTGAGAACTGGGCCTTTCGCGGGGGCTGCATGTACGACATCAGGCGTGTAGAGGGTGGAGGCTATAAGCACCAAACAAATTACACAACACGTTTTGTAGCAGGTTCCTGTTTTCAACCGCTTTACGTTTCAGTAAAGTGAATAGTAGTGCACTCGTTCGCTGCGAACGTTCGCCGCAAACGGCAGTATAACCGCCCGTACGTGCCGTCCATTGTCCCTACCCGCTACGATAATTTTTTCTTGCAAGGACAGTCATGGGGCTCTCACGTGTGGCGCAAGCTGCGATCGTTCTCTCGCTGACAGGTGCATGCTGTGCACAAGATGCGTCGCGAAACAGGATAACTGACAGGACGTACAGGACAAACTACAGGGTCGACTCGTGGGACGACGCTCGTGATGAGCCTTACCGCGTGACGTTCTGGAAGTTTGGCCTCAAATCCGTCTACCTCTTCGACGTTGCCGGGCACGTTAGATCGCTAACGGCTCGTGATACGCTGTACACCTTTGACGTCGACGTCGGTTCCAGGATGCTTCGCTCTCCGAACGACGAAGTCCTGGAGGACGCATACTTCGACCTCAGCAGCCTCAAAATTGACTGCACCACGTGTGCAGTAACGTGGAACACACTGTGCGACGTTGGCCTTCCGGAAGTGTGTTTTTTGCATGATAACCCGCTAGCCGATTTCGACGACGACGCCATTGACTCGGTCAGAAGAATGTGTTCCTCGTTTGGAGAAGCATGCAGAACGTCCGCGTTCGAGACTTGCGACGGGCAGTGTGAAGGTGAGACATTGTTTTCGTGAAGCCCCCCCGGACGAATTATTACTGAAAAAACAGAGTACTATTGCACCGGTTTAAAACAAGCGAATGGCATCGTATAATTTACGGCTGTACAGCTGGGAAAACGTCGTCCTGTATCGGTACCCCCCCCCAAAGCCCTACTCCGCCGAACTTGCCGATTTGCAATATTTTCTGTGAGATCTCTCTTGATCAACGACCGAAACAAACTCCGGTCCAAACGGTCTGTTTCAGGTGTTAACCCGACTCCAGCGCCAACCGCCGACAACTCCACGCCAGCGCCGACCATCGTAGCAACTCAAACTCCCGTCACCGTGGAGACTCCAGCTCCCGTCGCCGGACCCACCTTAGCACCGGTGATCGATATTACTCCAACTCCTGTTACCATGGAGACTCCATCTCCCGTCACCGAACCTACCCCAGCACCGTTGACTGATATGACTCCAACTCCTGTCACCATGGAGACTCCAGCTCCCGTCACCGAACCCACCTCAGCACCGGTGACTGATATGACTCCAACTCCTGTCACCATGGAGACTCCAGCTCCTGTCAACGACGCTACTCAAGCACCCGTGACTGGCACAACTCCTGCACCCGTCACCGAAGACACACCAGCTCCGATCGCCGAAGTGACCCCAGCTCCGATCGCTGAAGTGACCCCAGCTCCGATCGCTGAAGTGACCCCAGCTCCGTTCGTCGAAGCTACCCCAGCTCCGGTCATCGAGCCGACTGGAACGCCAATAGCCGAGACAACTCCAGCTCCAATCGAACCTCTTCAGGGTAAGCTGATGATTTTGTTCAATGTAGAGTCACCCCACGGTAGGGGTTGCACGTTTCGGGCCAGATATTTCTGACAAATTGAGTTCCTTAAGTGAGAAACTACCAGTTAGAATAAACATTTTATGCGTATATTCGTTTTAGGACTAGCGTATACAAGTGCCGGTCGGTTGTCAGGAACTAATATTTTTCTAGTACTTTATCGGGTGAGATATTGAGCTCCTACTGTGAAGGGCTCGGGAACGTCTGGTGCACCCCTACCGTTGTATGGCTCTGTACTGGACTAATTTTCGCGTTTTTGTTCCTGGTGTTGGCGAATGTTGTTCTTCCAACGACTATCAACACCACGGAAACCGTTTGTAGCATAAGGAGCAACACCTCACTGCAAGAGTAGGATACACCGATAAATGTGTTGTTCCTTGCGCCTTGACTCTATACATCTCAAAAGGGCCACCAAGTGGATAGTACCGGTTTCGTGTTGATGAACAACTCTCTGTCTCCGTCTTACTCTTTTTTGCGATGAGCCGGCAGATGAATGCAACCCGAACCCTTGCGAGAACGAAGGGACGTGCTCGATTGATCCCGCTGGCGGCCACATATGTTCCTGCGCATCCGGCTTCGGAGGCATGGCCTGCCAGACCGATACCTCATGTGAGAACCACTGACGTCAAATAGTTGACGTGAGTTCTTGACTCTAGATTGATTATGTGGGACATGACGGAGAACTACTGACGTCGAATAGTTGACGTGAGTCCTTGACTCTAGATTGATTATGTGGGGCATGACGGGGTGCCTGTGTCGCACTGACATACTTGTTTTCAAATGACTATACCATGAAAACACAGCCAGCGAGCTCGCCTGTTAATCAACGTTTTTTTTCGTGCCGGCTTGTCGTTGCGCGCTTGTAAATTCCTTTTTGTTTACCCTCCCCTCCCAGCTTTGGACACGTTCTTCATCGAGGTCGAGTTCATTGGTACTTGGACGGCTGCACGCATGGCCGTCTTCGACTCTGCGGCTGACAGGTAAAACTCCGTCACCTCAAGAATGCATGCCGGCGACGGCCGCTTCTTTGACAAGCCCCGATGCACTTTGCTACGCTTGCTTCGGTCGAGCTTCGTTTGGAATTCTTGTATTTCGCTACAGTCGGTGTAAATTCTTCGATTTTGCTCACGGCACATGGCGCACCGACCCCACTGTCGAATATACTTTTTCGCGATTCGATTTTGTTTTCGAGTGGCTAGGTGATCTGACAGCATCAGTGTGGGGCGGTTCAGAAAACGTCAGAGATCTACCCTGAGAAATACTCTATCCATCACGTATCCATCACTCGTCAGAAAGCAGTATTTCAAATTTTTGCAAAACCGGTTCACCTGCGTATTCGTTCGTGAAGGTGGGCCGAGGTTATCACTCATGTCCCTTGCGGAGGAGCCACGGGATTCCCCGCTGGCCGTCTCTTGATTCGCTCAGCGCTGGAGGAAATCGATGGTGTCGGCGGAATACTTGGCCAAGCGGGTCCCGACAGTGTATGGAACGCATGCAATACCATCAGCGCCGAAGGGAGTATGACATTTGATATCGATGACATTGCCAACATGGAAGCTAACGGCTCGTTCGAGGGAGTCATACTGCACGAAATGGGACACGTCATCGGAGTCGGGTAAGCTGTCATCGGAGTCGGGTAAGCTGACGGGTGACTTGGACATGCATTGTTCGTAATAGTTGTAGGCATTGTCTAGCGTTATTGCTTGTTAGCACAGTACGCATACCTTTTTGGGTATCATCTGTGGCTGGGGTGGGATGCTGATGGTACGGCTGAGGTCGAATACGCCGCTATTGATAACTAACTTGTGTGTTTTATGTGTTTGGTTGAGTGTTAGCTTATAACGATACACAATCAATGTTTTTCACACGATCGCCACCTCCTGCGACGAGACTGGGCAACGGTAAACCACGTGCACCAAGTATTATACAGCAGTGGTTTTAAGCACCCGTTCGTCAAAAACGAGAGGAGGGAGGTACTCTAGGACGATCGAAAAAACTCCCATATACTTTTTTTCGTCTTGTGATGAAAACGACACGGTTGGCGTGTCCTACGAAAGGGGCAGCACATGTTCGCCAAATGCTTTATGAATGACGGGGTTCCTCAACCTGAAATGGTCGGAAGATTAATCTTGTTTCGAAATATGACGTTTTTGTAAACTTGGGCCATGAGGCTATTCATCGGGATGTAATTTGGTTTTAGCTGAAGTCGGTTTCCGGGTGAGGTATGGAGCTCTCCGAGTGAAGAGCCTTGAAAAATTAAGCTTGAACCTGTATCGTAAAACGCTCCGGTTGGTTTTATATACTCTCTGGGGGTGTGGCATGTCGTTTCCTCTTCTACAGGTACACCTCGCACTTATGGTGCCGTGTCCGGGTTAACAGTGCTCCCGGTTTTTTTTGTACCCAGATGTGCAGTAGTTCACGAGATTTGACTACAACAAGCTGTCTCCCATATTTGACTATTAATAGCTCAGCTTGTAGATGACTGATGACTGATGCCTGATGACTGATGACTGATGACTGCACCATGTTACACGGCAGCACGATTGTCACTCAAGACTCGGACGCCGTGCGTGGTGGTTTGTAGGCGCTGTGAATGCAGATTGGCGGCCTGTGATTTTTCACAGTTATAGGAGACGTGTAATACGCTTGACACGGAATGTTGAACTGATGTTCGAAGCCACTGTGTATAGTGGGCATTGTGGAAATCAAGGCTGGGCCCTGGATTCCACGATGCAACGCTTACGGGTGAAAAAGACTCGCCGCATGCCGCGGGGGGTCTCACTCGACGCCACGCTGGAGACACCAGTTCTATGCGCAAAACGAGGTAATGAGCACTCCGCTTTGGGAACGTTGATATTGAACAGCATCCCGATACCCCGCGACCTTTAGCCACACGTCCAAGCGGGGGATCGTCACAACGACTGTGCAACGAAGGGGCGCCCGGGCCTTGGCCAGCATTTTTGCTCGCTGGTGCACTAGTTGGATTTCAGCGAGCATGCTCTCCCCACACCAGGGTTGTTTCAAGTTCGCTACCACCTTTGCGAGGTCGACAACTGATACGAACTTTTGGACTATCACTCATCACCTGGAACCTCTTCGAAAGTGACCGACACAGTGAGAGATGAGGTAGATGAGGTACTATCTATCATTTTCGAGCTGTAAAGCTGCGTGGGCTCCCATCCGTGCGGGTGGGCTCCCATCTGTACGGGTGGGCGCTTGCTACGTTTCGACTTCGAGTGCTTCCGTCGTACCCAAAACACCAAGTAACACCAAGCAGTACCACCCCCCCATCCATGCCGTTAATTGTCAGTGATGTAACCGTCATTTTCGGAAAAGAGTTTTCTGCTCAAAAGCTCCAGGAAGATTGAGCCAGTCGGCCCCTCGCTTGAAGACGGGATCGATAAGTGTCTCCAACACTATTGCCTGTTTCAATTTAGATTGTCCACACATCCATGTCTGATAAAACAAAACGGGTGTGTGTCGTTGTTGCTTGAGACACGAGGTCCCACGCGCCTGGCTCAACGTATCGATGGTACTTTCAAAGAAATCAACAAAAATAAACACGTTGTCTGCGTCATACCATCCAACTCACGGATACGTCGAAATTCACCCGGATACCTTGCATGTTCCAAACGCCGACCATGGCCTCACTCAGGCCCCTCTGGGGAAACAACTTCGGCGAGTGCACGACATGCCGCCAAACCGGAGACCCGGCCTGGACGTGCCCGGCCGCGCTAAGCACCTATGCTGATATCGGCGGCTCTGGTGCTGACATCGTCGAGCTGGACGGGCAACCTGGTGAGCACCTTCATTTACCTAACCTACCCCGGGAGTAAACTAATGTATTCCGAGAGATACCGACTCCAGTTTTTCCGTTTACTTGGAACTTTTGGCGTTTATGTATTACGGGATAACGCGAATACTCGCAGTATTTCGTGTTTCAGTACTGCAGATACTCTTACACTCGCCAGGGTTTCGGGGTGCAACAACTGGGGAATGACGGTGAAACTCAATCATCTCCGAATTCTGTGCTCGGGGTACTGCGAGTACTCGGAGGACAAGATACTCTCAATTTCCAGAATATACTTGGGAGTACGATGTATGCTTGGACGCTCTGTCCACCGCTTCGATGACTGGATCCTTATTTTTATGCCGAAAACATTTACCGATGGTCCCATGAGTGGAATTTGGACGACTTCTGTCTTGGAGTGTACTTCCGTAGGGTATTGGCATGATTTCGGGAGTAAATACTGGGAGTACTCGCAGTGCGTCCAGGCTCGATAACTTGCAGAACCTTGGGGTTCGATACTCTGAGTGTTCTGAGTACTCCAGTGTTGAGGGTTTTTTGTACTGCGGGTACTTCATGTAGTCGGGGTCCTGGATTTCCAATCCTCGCAGTAGTTGCATTTTTCAGGCCGACAGTATAGCAATACTGTCAGTACTCGAGAGTATGAACTGTACTCCTCTGTAACCCCAACCCTATGTGGTTGTCAGCAACTGTTCGAAAGGTTCATCGAAGATGCAGAGCATTTTTCATGATAGTGAACAAAATATCACCTGTTCTTTCCGCACGAAACTACAGTTGCATTGTCGCGAGCTCCACAACGACGTTGGGAAAATCGCGAAGGTGTCGTTTGTACTGACCTTGGCAACTGATGTATCGATTTCTTTGCAGGGACGAGTTGCGTCCACCTGGACGAAGACATTTTCGGGGATGAGCTGATGACCGGCTTCATCGTAAACGTGAGGGATTGTTGCCCTTGTCTTTATCCATCACTTTCACTTTTGAGCTTAACA
>JBBMHQ010099683.1:0-10002 GCA_037834295.1 Postelsia palmaeformis
CAGGCAGACATTGCTTGCACCAAGCGCGAAGCGCCGTGAGGTGTCTGGCGGGTCGCATGAAGGGTGAGCTGCATCCTCTACTAAGAACCGCTTGTGAGGCGGACTTGCTTATGGATGATAGCTTGAATTAGTTGATTTGTGGGGGGGGGGGGGAGGGCGTACTCGATATCATGCATGGCCGTTGTCGTATGCCCATCGACCCTCGCATTCCAACAAATGCCGGGGGCGGAGGAGCACGTCGGGTTTCCACCGACCAGGCAGGCATTACTTGTATCAAGCGCGAAGCACCGTGAGGTGTCTGGCAAGTCGTATAGGGGCGAGGACGCAACGACAGAGGCAGGGTTGGGATGGGAACGAGCTCGTAGCACGGGGCCCATGACACGAAATAGGGACACAAATATCTATCATAAACCGATTTGACCAACTACACAGGATCGGGGGACACATTTTGGGGCAAAAAATACCCAGCATGACTAGTATATTTGACACTGGTTCTTGATAGCCAGTATTTTTGGCATCGGTTTTAGATAGCCAGTATATTTGACACTGGTTGTAGACACCCAGTATATTAGGCACTGGCTTCAGATTTCCAGTATATTTGGCACTGGTTTTAGATGGCCAGTATATTTGGCACTGGCTTCAGATTCCCAGTATATTTGGCATTGGTTTTAGATGGCCAGTATGTTTGGCACTGGTTTTAGATAGCCAGTGTATTTGGCACCGGTTTTAGATAGCCAGTATATTTAGCACTAGTTTTAGATGGCCAGCATATTTGGCACTGGTTTTAGACAGCCAGCATGTTGGGCACTGGTTTTAGATAGCCAATATATTCGGCACTGATTTTAGATAGCCAGTATATTTGTTACTGCTTCTAGACATCCAGTATATCTGGCACTGGTTTTATTTAGAAAACCACTATAATAACTGGCTTTAGATAGCCAGTGTATTTGGCACTGGTTTTAGATAGGCAGTATAATAGGCACTGGTTTTAGATAGCCAGTACATTTGGCACTGGGCTAAGAGATAGGGCCAACGATATGACCTCCTGGTCGCAAACGCGAGACGTGCTGTAGCGGTGTCAAAGACTCTCACCTCTCGACTGGAAGGGGGCCACAGCGTCTCCACTGATGGACGTCGCTCCGACACCGATAGTGTCGGCCTGATCCGCCGGGTTGTGCTGGCCAATCAAACGTCACGGTTGGTAGGGGAGCACGGGTGCTGGCCAATTACACGTCATGGTTGGAGGGGAGCAAGATTGTTGGCCAATCAGGCGTCGCGATTGGAGGCGGGAAATGGGTGCTGGCCAATCGAACGTCACGGTTGGGAGGGGGGCACGGGTACTGGCCAATAACACGTCATAGTTGGAGGGGAGCAAGAGTGTTGATCAATTAGGCGTCGCGATCGGAGGGGGGGAATGGGTGCTGGCCAATCAAACGTCACGGTTGGGAGGGTGGGGGGGGCGTCGAATCAAAAACATCACTATCGATAGTGGCTGCTTTATCGTAATCGTAATTGTATAGTCCAGGCAGAACAATATTTCCTAAGGAGGTACAGGGTTTTTCCCCGTCATTTTCGACAATTGACGCATGAAATAAAGTGCGCCCGAATCGCGCGGCCGAGAGGAACCCAAAACCGGTCTTGAAAATAAAATCAATGAACAATGGCCATTTTCGTTTTTTTTTTTTTTCAAACCACGAAAATGATAAAGATATGACCCAAAACGATGCCCAATGAATGCTGGAGATGTCGAGAAAGCACTCTTTATAACCAGGTATGCATACATAGGAGTAGCACATGTACATACCAGGCATTCATACATAGCAGTAGTGCTTGTAAATATATTACGTGCGAACACACTGCAGAAACCGTTCTCTCCTTGCCATCCACGTTCGCCGGTGTCTCTTCTTTCCACGATTTGGGAGAGTCTCGTTGGTCCAGCTCTCAGGTCTCCTTGCTGGTCGCCCCGAGCCCCCAGAGAGGCCCGTGGGCCTGTATCCTGTATCGGGGTGGCCCACAGTAGAGTGGAGCAGGCCTCGTCGACGCGGCCTGACGTGATGCAGAGCGGGGTTCCTGCTCGCTCCTCGTGTGTCTTGGTCCTGCTGCTGCTGCTGCTGCTGCTGCTGCTCCATCTCGCTCGCCCCTGCTGCATCATCGCTCAGATCCGAATCTCCAGAAGACGATTCGCCGTCCGTATAACCAAACACCATACCATCCGATTCGGAGCTCTCTTCATAAGCAGGCCCGAGGTCCGAAAGAGACATGTCCTCGCCTCCAACCCAGTCGGCAAGGGCGTTGATATGCTCGGCACCCTCGCGACTCCCGCCACAGTCGGACTCGAAGCCGACATCTATCACGAAGTCCATGAGTGACGAGCGAAGCAAACTTCCCTTTTGGCAGTGAAGGCGTACTTCTTCTTCGTTGGGCGCCCGCCGGGTATGGTCCTCGTAGGAGGGTGTGTCTACTCCAGTACACCAGCTCTGTGTGCGCCACTTGGCATATACTGCGGGGTGTGTACTCCACTACACCAGCTGCGTGTGTGCCGCCTTGTGTGCTGTTGTACTCGGTTCTTGTCCTGCTGTCGTAGTCTAACTTCAAGTAATACTGCTGTGGTACACTGACTTCAAGTGGTACTGCTGTGACACTCGAACTTCAAGTGTTATAGTATTAAAAAAAAACAAATGAGTGCGCAATTTTTTACAACTGCTTTTCTCGGGCCACAGATGTTTCTTAGAAAAAAAAGGAATAGGTCCTGGATCCAGGTCCAATCCATCCGAATCCGAGGATTTTTTGTACATTCATCGTGCCCATTTCGCGCTGACATCTCCACTGCTGGAGACGGAAAAATACGTTTTTTCACCGATATTTCGCTTCAAAGTAGGAAGGAAAAAAAAAATCCCAGGCATTTTTGTTTCCCCTTAACGAGATACGTTCAAATCCGGTGTAAAACACAAACGACGACCACCGTGTCGACGTCCAAAATCTTGACCAATTTCTGTCGGAAAAGCGGAATACTCCGACCCAACGACGGAAAAAAAACACCTGCGGGGATGGATCTATCCGCTTGAAAGAAAGCTTTCCGGCACTGTATTTTTTGTCTCGTGGAAATAAGTGACCACCTCAAAACAACTCAATATTTGAATGCCGAAATTTAGGAAATATTGCCCTGCCTGGACCATATGGCATCCTACTGTAGTACGGTGTGTGCTCTTCATATGAAACCGTTCTTTCTACCCGTCGACATCCAGCGCAACCGATGTCCGTGCCGATTCTTCAATCCTAGAAGAGATCTAAGGTCTGTGGTCACAAAGCTACGCCACAGCAGAGTTACTACGTTGCCACGTATGCAGTAAGCACAGCAGTGGGCAATGTCATGCCATGTCATCGTACTGGGTACGACAGACACGTACGATGTGTCAGCCCGTCAACTACTGTGAGCGCTAGCGAAGAGTAAGGAAGGTATACGTAACAATAGCAGTCGGCTAATCAGGCAATACATAGGAGTCCTATGGTGGGCCATGAACACGTTTGTTTGCCGTAACTACGTCATTGCCGACGGAAACGTTGGCCGGAACAATGAAAAAAGCCTCGTCATTCTGCACACAGTCAGGGCATGGCTTGGCCAGGGGACAAAATGTGTCCTGGCCAATCAAACGTCATCATTCGAGGGAAGCACGAGGTACTGACTAATGAAAAATAAAAGCGACACGGCTCGAGGACACCGGTAAGTGTTAGCCGTGGGCCCACCGAAATACGCATACCGGCCAATGAAACGTCGCCAATCGAGGGTACAGACAGGTGCCCGCCTGATCCGCCGGGATATTCTGGCCAATGAAACTTCATGCCTCGAAGGGAGCACCGGTAACGGGTAACCAAACACCATCGCGAGCGACTCGATGTAAAATGTGCAGCAGGCCACCACGGTAAAAGCAAACTACAAAACTCAACGAAAGCTTTGAGATCGTTAAGGTTGAATATTGGTGTGCAATCGGTACCTTTATATAAAGACAGAGCGGCACGATTATGTCCGAAGGTGTATGTACCGTTTGGATTGAATGTTGGTAAACAGTCGGTACTTCTACTCAGAGAAATTAGCGGTACGATGATGTTAGCGGATCGTTCGGACCGAATGTTGACGTGCATTTTTGTTTTTTAGTCATCACTTTCACTTTCCAGCCTGACTCGTAGGAGGTTTTACCCTCGACGACCTTCTGGACAAGCCGTGGTCACAGGTGTCTACCCTTCTCCCCCCCGGTACGTGCCTTTATTTTTTTTGTCGCGCATAGGGTTCAGCATTCCCACCGCTCCTCGGTTTTCATCGAATGTAGCTAATTCTCGCTCTCGCGCTTTCCGCTAATCATTTTATTTTATGCAAGAAACAGCCCCTGAGCATGATGCAATCGGTGAAACTTGAACCCACGAAATTGATCTTGATAGGCGCGCGGGCTACCTACCAAGCCACCGGGGACGCCGGAATCGCGATGGGTTCTTGTATTTACAGATGTCGTGATATTTCGTGCAGCCTGAGATAAGAATCCCTGGGAGAGACACGGCCAAACCTACCATGGGGCCGGCACATATTACGAGGGACCATAGTAAATAGAACCAAATGTTGTTACTATAACCTATCAATATATAGGTTTTCGTGTGTACCGCAGGTCCTATTTACTATGCCCCCCCGCAATAGTGACAGTAGTCCGGACCATTTTTTTCAAGTTATGGGAAACATACTAAGGTATATATACATATTTTTGGTGGATACGAAGGGCTCTGACTACCTACCATAGTCCACAGGCCCAAATATTGATATTAAAAGTAAAAATAGCGAAATATATAGGTTTTTGTATGGACAGTACTTATAGTCAGAGCCAAATAATCAGAACCAAATATGGCGGGTAAACACAGAGGGGGGAAACCGGATTTCAGCCCAATCGCGGGGTCTGATTTCTATGCTCTCCGTAGATACTTCCTAGTGATAGTATGTGTTTGTTAGGGGGAACGTGCGGAGTAATCAGAACAGAATGAAATACGGCGGGTAAACACAGACAGGGATACATGGATTATGGAGCCCATCGTGTGTTCTGATTACTATACATCCCCGTCGTGTGTACCATGTAGCCTTGTAGTGTGGTACTGCGAGGGGCCATAGTAAGTAGGACCTACGGTACATTCAAAAACCTATATAGTTCGCTATTTTTACTAACAATATTTGGTCCTATTAACTATGGTTCCCCGATACTACTAGGGAAGGAATACGTCCACGGCTTTTTTTCGTCTATCGTGGGTTTCAGGCCATAGCAAAGATAACCTAGCTTGATGTCTGACCGTAGGGGGATACATGGCTTTTGGGTCCACCGTGGGTCACATACACTACCGCCCCCGAAATTTATGCCCGACTTTTACTCTATATAGTATTAATAGTGTCCCCCGGAAGACAACACGCTCAGACCCAACAGGCCATGCCATGCCATGGACGTCCGTCGATCGCTTCGCTCGGAACTACTCTGCCGTACGGTCGAGCCCCGCGAATGGAGCTTCTGACCCAGGACGGGCGGCTGGGCTCAGCGTTCAACGCGTCTTTGGTCGAGCGTAGCCCCCCTCTCATGCCTTTCTAAATACCAGAAGGAGAACAAGAGACAAACAAAGGTGGTACTCAAAAACATTATTATATGCTGACGCACCAGTTCCCAATGAACGAACAGCAACAACACCAACACCAACACCGACACCAGCTGCAACAACAACAACAACAACAATATCAGCAACAACAACATGATTACGACGACTATAAATTTTTCCTGGGGTATTCTGCCGCTCCACGTTCTTTTGTTTCGTTCTGGAGGCTGTGCTTTGACCATGCACTCACGCTTAAAACCACGAGTTAAAGCGAGAACTACGACCACAACAACGACAAAGGCAACACCACCACCACCACCACCACCACCACCACCACCACTACCACCAACCACAACAACAGCAGCGATAACATCAACAACAACAACAACACAAACCAACAAAAATATCCCTAACTGCAGCAGCGGGCAGTTGCCGTCTGGAAAACCTTCTTTGCCCCGCCTCCTTTTTCACACCTGCGTCCCGTACAGAGGCCCGTCGTTTCCCACCGCTGACACGACGAGGATGCCGTTCGCGGAAAGTTCCCGGACCTTTCCCGAAGGCGAAAAACGATTCCACCAAAAAAAAAAAGCGTCGGTGTCGCGGGGTAGTAACATGTTACGTGGTGCAAGTGCAGTGGTCGGCGTCCCCGGTGGCTTGGTGGGCGATCCGCGAGCCCGCTAAAATCAATTTCGTGGGTTCGATTCTCACCGAGTGCACACTCGCGAGGATTATTCTCTTGCGAAAGAAAAGACTATTCCGGAGGACCATAGTGAATACAGTGTGACCATTTATTGTTAGTAAAAATAGGAAAATATACAGTTTTTTGTGTGTACCGTAGGCCCTATTTACTATGCCCCCCCCCCCCCATGATAGCGGAAATCGTGAGAGCGCGAGTCGGCAACGTTCGATGACATTCGACGAGCAGTGGGAGAATGCTGGACCCTACGCGCGACAAAAAATGAAGGCACGTACCTGTCACCACGGCTAGTGTAGAAGATCGCTGAGGGTAAAACCTCTTACCAGGTAACGAGTTAACCCTTTTAGAACCCCAGTGCCGTTTTGGGGACATACCAGCCAAATTCCAAGTACTTTGTCCCCAATTGTTCCCAAAACTAAACTGCGGTTCTGTAGGGGTTCAGCTGGAGAGTAAAAGTGGAGTTTTTTTGTTCTTAAAAGTTATGCTACTGTATGTGTGCCCTTCACGGCAGCCTATATACCGGAAAACACGAGGTACTGAAGTTGTCCCTGGGATAACTGCAAATTTCGTTTTGCTTTGGCGGGGTGCAGTTTACGGCGCCCTTGGCCTTGAGGAGGTCAAAAACCACCGTCGCCCTTGACCTTCAAGTTGCAAGCGCCGATACCAGCGTCGTCGAACACCGTCCGAACTCAACATTTTTGCCACGAAATACTGATTTCTTTGAAAAAAAAAGCGTCCGGAAAAAATGCGAACGCTATCGTGTAACACTTAGAATTCCCGACAGTGTAGTCTTAGCTTTCGGTTTGAGCCTGCGGGACACAAGGGACGCCCTACAATTGTAGGATCCCTCTACTATGTGACCAGTAGCGCGTGGCGAGGGGGGTACAGGCGTTCTACAACAGAGGTTCACCCGAAACAAATAATCTGAGGCTCTTCTCTTGACTATCCCGGGGGGCCACAGTTAATACACTATGACCAAATACTGTAAATAAAAATAGCTTATTATATAGGTTTTTGTGTGTACCGTAGGTTCTATTTAAAATCCCCCCCCGTAGATACTAGTAACTTCGCCCGAAGACTGACTCCAGCAAACAGTCAAACTGCATTCCGATGAATGATCCCCCATGGCCCAAGTACACAAAAACGCCATTTTCCGAAACAAGATTGTGGAATAACGACGAATTCAGAATTGCAGTTCGGTTCAGGGGACAAAGTACTCAATTTCTACGTAACCTGCCCGAAAACGGAACTGCGGTCTTAAAAGCGGGTCAAGGAGCCCCGCTATTCACAAAAAGTTTTCGCGGAAATATTGCTACGTCGACAATGAACCCCGCGGATCAATGCCGAGACCGAGCCCAACCCACCGAGCGATGAAAAAGAGCGTTGAGCTGCCCGCACAAAATGTGGGTTGCGATCGTTTTTCAGGACGTAGCGCTCCTTTTTTTTTTCTTGCTTTTTTTTTTTCCTTCCTCCATAACGGGAAGGTTATCATCTCAACCATGGGTGAAAGTGCGTCTTAGGAAAGTATCCGTCCGAGAGTGTTCCGGAGATAAAATAAACGTTTGGCCTTCTATCCAGCACCCCTTGAAAATTACGCCCCTCTGGTCCAACTCAACGGCTCTTTTTTACAGGTACGGCATACGTGACGGAGTGGGCCATCAAGGGCGTGTAAAGAGCGTGTCTTAACCCCCCCCAAGAGAGCATCGGACCGAACCCAATGAAATATTTTAGGGTTAATAGCTTACCCCGTTCTACCGTTGGGTGCGAATTTTTTCCTGCGCCCGATTTTTTTTCAATACCACGGCGAAAGGGCGCGACAAAAAAAACTCGAATATTATAATAATTTCGGAAGGCTGTCTCCCTCTGGACCGGCACTTTTCCTCGGAGAAGACGCCTCTGTTTGAGTCGGCGACTAAACCTTCCAGAACCAAAACGAGCAAAAAAACAGCGCATTCGAGAAACGACATTTCTAACCCATGTGTGAGCTACCGAACGCTCTTGCTCCGGCGGCCCAAACCGTATTCCTTTTGTTTTTTATGCGCGCTAGTTGGATTGAGCCGTCGACCATGCATGTATGCTACTACCACAACCCATCTTTACAAAGAGCTGAGATGTTCGAAGCCCAGCGCTGCCCCCCCCTATCCCCCGACCCTCCCGGCCCTGAAGTTCACGCCGTCGACTTCATATGTGTACTCTTCACATTGAACGCTTCGTTCTTAGCGTCGACATCCAGTCCGAGGTGTTCCTGAGTTGTTGCCGTGTTCTTGTGGCGGCCAGAGAGTTGTAAAAATACCAACCCGATCCAATCTCACCGCATTTATTTGTTTCCCCCTTTTTTTGTCATGTGCAACCAGTATCCGTGCCGATTTTTCAATAACTAGAGAGAGATGCAAGCTCTGTAGCCACGTACTACTAAGGCACAGCAGGTATACTACATTGTTATGCAGAAGCAAGCAGAAGTAGAGAAGTGTTAAGGCCATGCCATCGTGTACCGGATACGACAGGAACGACATACACATTCTACAAAAAAAAAAAAAATCGGAAGAAACAAAAACAAAATCGAAATCGAAAAAACAAAAACAAAAAGTGTCGGGAGTTGGGTGGATGCTCTCGTTACAAAATGCTGGCAGGAAAAAAATGTCTCTATTGATAGGAACTTGTGCAACAAGACATTCGCAGCTATCGTCGACTTGTGTGCGTTGGTGTTGATGGGCAGCATTTCCCTCCTGTCCGTTGCGGCAGTGGTGGAGGCTTATTGTTTTTTTTACCTATTACGGTGGACCATATTAACTAGGACCTACGGTAGACACAAAAACCTACATATTTCGCCATTTTCACCTACAAATCGTGTTTGGTCCTAGTTACTGTGGTCCCCCGTAAAAATAGCAAACGCGAGTGCTTTTTATTCCATCATTTCGACGGCGCTTTTTTTTTTTTTTCAAGGAACCCATTCGGAATCATCATCAGCCGGAGGATTTACGAAAAAAAAAACATCCCTCCCCCCCAAAATATATATATATATACAAAACCCCGCATCGACAGGGACCGCGGAGCACAACCGCAAAACAGGCATGTAGTCCGGGGCAAATAGGACCAAATATTTTTAGTAAAAATATCGAAATATATAGGTATTTGCATGTACCGTAGGTCCTATTTAATATGGTCCGCCGTCGTAGCAGTCTTTCTTAAGATAGGAATTGTTGTTTATCTTAACCCAACATTTTCCACGAAAAAATCAGGTACAAAAAATTGCGATCCTCCGAAGCTGAGATTCACGATGCATGTTGGTGTCAGTTTCCCCAACTTCGCTTCCATGGGCATGATTCATATACCGGTAGAATGCTAAATTTCACGATGTATATCGGCACCAAAAGCTACAACTTTTGCCTCCACGCGCACTTTTCAACATGCTAAATTCACCATGTACTGCAGGTCCGTGCGAGTCTCTCCGCGACTCCGCTCCCGTGTGCACATTTTACGAAGAGAAGAAGCACGATATACTTCGTTCATATTCATCTGCGTCAAAACTCGGCAACTTTTACTTCGTACATATTCATCCGCGTCAAAAACTCTGCAATTTTTGGCTTCCACTGCGTTGCGCATCGGTTAGGCCGGCGTACCGTCGCACACTTGTATCTAACTTTTTTCTTGATGCCGCCCACGATATCTAGCGTCGTTGGCATTTAAAATAA